>JBBPBX010094545.1:0-13354 GCA_038048925.1 Garcialebias charrua
GTAGTAGATAAACGCAGCAAGCAGTCTCGTCACCGGTGTTAGACTCAGGATAATTAACGGAAAAGGCCAGAAACACACCACAGAGCAGATACTGTAGGTTCAAACCAGTGCAGGTAAGTCAAGTGCGAGGAACAGAAAATAAACTGTAATAAATCATACTTACAACGGTCTCACAGGACACGGGCCTGGCAGAGACTATTTGTTGATTTAAACATTCCTCGGATTTTAAGGTTTGTGTTCTAATAAAGTTTGGCGTGTTGATACAAGCACTTCCTACCTCTGACGTATAGATTTGCCGGTGCTGAGTAGCGGGTTCCATCGCTGTTGGTCGCCACACATTCATACTTCCCCTGATCGGACTCTTCGCTTTGCTCAATTTGGAGGGCTCCTGGTTGGGAATGACAAATGGCAGTAACAAAATGTGTGTGGTTAAAGTTTTACCATTACTATCAAGTAAAAATAAAAAGCAACAAGCTGGTTCAACCTCAAATGGGCTGGTGTTAGCCCCGCACTTATTTTTACGTTTGCATTTTCCTTTCATGTCTTAGTAGTCAGGGTAATTTAAATACTTGTTTTTAAAAACAATCTCAAATCCCGAATAAATAAAACATTTTAGTTTTTAATTCTAAAAACACTACAATTTAGACAATCATATATTGATTAACTGACTAGCATATTGGGGTAAAATGGAGATTATACAACCCTACTTTAGATTTTAAAAAGCGGCAACTGAACCATGCAAGATATTTCAATACAAAGCTGTTACAAAATAAATAAAAATAATAATACAGTAATAAAGAAAATAGTAAAATAAATACAAATTAATACTGTACATCACATTTACCTTATTGATAACCTCTTTTGACGGAAAAAAAACCCTTACGAATTCACGAAATTATGTGATGAAAGACACTCATCCTATTGCCAATGGTAATAAAAAGTATTTTTACTTTGACGAAGAAGGGCAAGCCTATCAATATACAACATGTCACTGGACTGGTCAATATGGGGATGAGTGATACTGCTTTAGGGAAACATGGATCAAACAAAAGAGGTTTACAATATAAGAAATCAGCGTAACAAGGGAGGACAATTAAAAAATAAAAATAAATTTAGGTATGACTTTAGCATGTTCAATCACAGATCAGTTGTAATATTCAGCCTACAGAATAATTTTGAACTTTGCCAAAGTGTAGCTTTAAAAAAAAAAAAAGCAGCGTATACAAAAAAAATTGAAAAATGCTGCTTAGGTATCTGGGAAAAAAAACGTAATTGAAGTATCACGTAAAGCAAAACCAACATATAACCCTCTGACAAAAGTTTTTGACATGCAAATCTTGGCAAGAAATGTATGTCGACACAACTTACAACCTTCTGACAACCCTTAGCTGAAAAATAAAATGCAATTGTATTAGAAGACAAAATTCAAAATATGGCCCGAGCCAACAAGAAAGCAACCAACCACTGCTTTAGCTTGTGAAAGCTACAAAAGACACCCATAAAAATCCACCAATGGGATCAGCAGTGTGGTGTCACATGACCCAGAGGAAAAAAAGGCTTTATGCATCAACAATTCTCCAGCTCCATGTCACATGGCAAAAATGAGCCAATCAGGTCCTCGCCAGACTCTACAGTTTGCCTTCCCAAACCCTGAAGAAAAAAATAAAAAAAACGTCAAAAAGTAAAATAGTTTCCAAACCCAAGAAAAGTAAGAAAAATAGGTGAAAGAGGTAAAAAAAAAAAAAAAAAAGCACCGTAAGAAACTTTATCAAAAAAGTGGTTGTTTGGGCTTTTTTGTAGAGGTACAGGAGAGGAAAGCAAATAGAAGAAATGGAGGGAAAAAAGTAATTTGCAAAGATAGAAAGAGCTCTTTGGGAGAAAAAAGCACAAGAGAGACAATGTCGTCTTCAGCATGTCTGCGTGATTCCACGGCATCTGTGCATATTTTTAGTGCTGAACAAGAAACAGCTAAGGGGGGGAAATGCTTGGTTGTTTTAGTTGGACAAGAAGAGGGACACATGGTTTGCTATGACCAAAAAGAAAACAAAAAATGAACGTAAAAATATTGTCTAAAAAATAATTGTCATTGTATATGTGTATGTATATGACATAGATATCAATTATATAAATAATGCAGGGATTGTTAAGTATGACTTCAATATTATTAGTCACAGTTTTTAAATTTATAGTTTTCTTTCATTCAGCTAATTTTAATTTCATCTTAGTCCACCTATCATGAGAGGAGTTTTGTAAATACTCTGTCCATCCATCTTTCCTTTATGTGAGATGGATACTTTGGCCAAAAACAAACAATCATGTAATGTTTATTGGTTTACATGTGACAGCAGCTATCATCAAAATGTAGAATTTCCTCTAAATATAAGTATAAATGATCTCTTACAGATGTCATGTGAACACGTCCAGAGTCAGGAGATCGCAGGTAGCCAGAAGCACGATCAACTTCCTTTAAACACGAATACCAAGGTACATTTTAGTTCTTGTGTTCCTAAACAGAATTACTTGCTACGTGTGGTTTCATCAACCTTAATGTTCAATTATGTGTGTATAGGAGTGTACTATGGTTTTTATGGACAGTTGTTTGTTTGGACAGTCAGACGCTATAAACAATCAGACAATCAATCAGATAACAGCTCATTACTGTCCTGACAAAACACTGTCCTTAAAAACCACAAAACAGTCACACACACAAACACACACAACTTCAGTTGAACATGTTATATTTACATGTATATGTCTATCTGTACATTATATGTATATGCATATATATACATGTATATGTTTATGCATATATACATCTATATGTTTATGCATATGTACATATATGCATATTCTTGTATATATACATATATGCATTTACATGTTTAAATGCATTTGCATATACAGTACATGTATATATGCACTTACATATACATGTATATATGCACTTACATATACATGTATATATGCACTTATATATACATGTAATAGGCATGTAAATATAACATGTTCAACTCAAATTGTGTGTGTTTGTGTGTGTGACTGTTTTGTGGTTTCTAAGGACAGTGTTTTGTCAGGACAGTAATGAGCTGTTATCTGATTGTCTGATTATAGCGTATTGCTGTCCTAACAAACCACTGTCCATTAAAACCACAAAACAGTCACACACACAAACACACACAATTTTAGTAGAACATGTTATATTTACATGTATATGTCTATCTGTACAGTATATGCATATATACATTTATATGCATATATGTATATACACTGTACAGTACATGAATATGCATTTATGATATGCTTATATACATGTATATATGTATATTTGTGTGTATGTATATGACATAGATATCAATTATATAAATAATGCAGGGATTGTTAAGTATGACTTCAATATTATTAGTCACAGTTTTTTAATTTATAGTTTTCTTTCATTCAGCTAATTTTAATTTCATCTTAGTCCACCTATCATGAGAGGAGTTTTGTAAATACTCTGTCCATTTATCTTTCCTTTATGTGAGATGGATACTTGGGCCAAAAACAAACAATCATGTAATGTTTATTGGTTTACATGTGACAGCAGCTATCATCAAAATGTAGAATTTCCTCTAAATATAAGTATAAATGATCTCTTACAGATGTCATGTGAACACGTCCAGAGTCAGGAGATCGCAGGTAGCCAGAAGCACGATCAACTTCCTTTAAACACGAATACCAAGGTACATTTTAGTTCTTGTGTTCCTAAACAGAATTACTTGCTACGTGTGGTTTCATCAACCTTAATGTTCAATTATGTGTGTATAGGAGTGTACTATGGTTTTTATGGACAGTTGTTTGTTTGGACAGTCAGACGCTATAAACAATCAGACAATCAATCAGATAACAGCTCATTACTGTCCTGACAAAACACTGTCCTTAAAAACCACAAAACAGTCACACACACAAACACACACAACTTCAGTTGAACATGTTATATTTACATGTATATGTCTATCTGTACATTATATGTATATGCATATATATACATGTATATGTTTATGCATATATACATCTATATGTTTATGCATATGTACATATATGCATATTCTTGTATATATACATATATGCATTTACATGTTTAAATGCATTTGCATATACAGTACATGTATATATGCACTTACATATACATGTATATATGCACTTACACATACATGTAAATAGGCACTTACATATACGTGTAATAGGCATGTAAATATAACATGTTCAACTCAAATTGTGTGTGTTTGTGTGTGTGACTGTTTTGTGGTTTCTAAGGACAGTGTTTTGTCAGGACAGTAATGAGCTGTTATCGGATTGTCTGATTACTGTATAGCGTATTGCTGTCCTGACAAAACACTGTCCTTAAAAACCACAAAACAGTCACACACACAAACACACACAATTTTAGTAGAACATGTTATATTTACATGTATATGTCTATCTGATATGCATATATACATTTATATGCATATATGTATATACACTGTACAGTACATGAATATGCATTTATGATATGCTTATATACATGTATATATGTATATTTGTGTGTATGTATATGACATAGATATCAATTATATAAATAATGCAGGGATTGTTAAGTATGACTTCAATATTATTAGTCACAGTTTTTAAATTTATAGTTTTCTTTCATTCAGCTAATTTTAATTTCATCTTAGTCCACCTATCATGAGAGGAGTTTTGTAAATACTCTGTCCATCCATCTTTCCTTTATGTGAGATGGATACTTTGGCCAAAAACAAACAATCATGTAATGTTTATTGGTTTACATGTGACAGCAGCTATCATCAAAATGTAGAATTTCCTCTAAATATAAGTATAAATGATCTCTTACAGATGTCATGTGAACACGTCCAGAGTCAGGAGATCGCAGGTAGCCAGAAGCACGATCAACTTCCTTTAAACACGAATACCAAGGTACATTTTAGTTCTTGTGTTCCTAAACAGAATTACTTGCTACGTGTGGTTTCATCAACCTTAATGTTCAATTATGTGTGTATAGGAGTGTATTGTGGTTTTTATGGACAGTTGTTTGTTTGGACAGTCATACGCTATAAACAATCAGACAATCAATCAGATAACAGCTCATTACTGTCCTGACAAAACACTGTCCTTAAAAACCACAAAACAGTCACACACACAAACACACACAACTTCAGTTGAACATGTTATATTTACATGTATATGTCTATCTGTACATTATATGTATATGCATATATATACATATATATGTTTGTGCATATATACATCTATATGTTTATGCATATGTACATATATGCATATTCTTGTATATATACATATATGCATTTACATGTTTAGATGCATTTGCATATACAGTACATGTATATATTCACTTACATATACATGTATATATGCACTTACATATACATGTATATATGCACTTATATATACATGTAATAGGCATGTAAATATAACATGTTCAACTCAAATTGTGTGTGTTTGTGTGTGTGACTGTTTTGTGGTTTCTAAGGACAGTGTTTTGTCAGGACAGTAATGAGCTGTTATCTGATTGTCTGATTATAGCGTATTGCTGTCCTAACAAACCACTGTCCATTAAAACCACAAAACAGTCACACACACAAACACACACAATTTTAGTAGAACATGTTATATTTACATGTATATGTCTATCTGATATGCATATATACATTTATATGCATATATGTATATACACTGTACAGTACATGAATATGCATTTATGATATGCTTATATACATGTATATATGTATATTTGTGTGTATGTATATGACATAGATATCAATTATATAAATAATGCAGGGATTGTTAAGTATGACTTCAATATTATTAGTCACAGTTTTTAAATTTATAGTTTTCTTTCATTCAGCTAATTTTAATTTCATCTTAGTCCACCTATCATGAGAGGAGTTTTGTAAATACTCTGTCCATTTATCTTTCCTTTATGTGAGATGGATACTTGGGCCAAAAACAAACAATCATGTAATGTTTATTGGTTTACATGTGACAGCAGCTATCATCAAAATGTAGAATTTCCTCTAAATATAAGTATAAATGATCTCTTACAGATGTCATGTGAACACGTCCAGAGTCAGGAGATCGCAGGTAGCCAGAAGCACGATCAACTTCCTTTAAACACGAATACCAAGGTACATTTTAGTTCTTGTGTTCCTAAACAGAATTACTTGCTACGTGTGGTTTCATCAACCTTAATGTTCAATTATGTGTGTATAGGAGTGTACTATGGTTTTTATGGACAGTTGTTTGTTTGGACAGTCAGACGCTATAAACAATCAGACAATCAATCAGATAACAGCTCATTACTGTCCTGACAAAACACTGTCCTTAAAAACCACAAAACAGTCACACACACAAACACACACAACTTCAGTTGAACATGTTATATTTACATGTATATGTCTATCTGTACATTATATGTATATGCATATATATACATGTATATGTTTATGCATATATACATCTATATGTTTATGCATATGTACATATATGCATATTCTTGTATATATACATATATGCATTTACATGTTTAAATGCATTTGCATATACAGTACATGTATATATGCACTTACATATACATGTATATATGCACTTACACATACATGTAAATAGGCACTTACATATACGTGTAATAGGCATGTAAATATAACATGTTCAACTCAAATTGTGTGTGTTTGTGTGTGTGACTGTTTTGTGGTTTCTAAGGACAGTGTTTTGTCAGGACAGTAATGAGCTGTTATCTGATTGTCTGATTACTGTATAGCGTATTGCTGTCCTGACAAAACACTGTCCTTAAAAACCACAAAACAGTCACACACACAAACACACACAACTTCAGTTGAACATGTTATATTTACATGTATATGTCTATCTGTACATTATATGTATATGCATATATATACATGTATATGTTTATGCATATATACATCTATATGTTTATGCATATGTACATATATGCATATTCTTGTATATATACATATATGCATTTACATGTTTAAATGCATTTGCATATACAGTACATGTACAAGCCCAAAACCAGAAAAGTTGGCACGTTGTGCAAATCGCAAATAAAAACAGAATACAATGACTTGCAAATCTTTTTCAACCCATATTCAACTGAATAGAATGCAAAGACAATATATTTAATGTTCGAACGGAGAAACTTTATTTTGTTTTGCAAATAACCATTAACTTAGAATTCAATGGCAGCAACACATTGCAAAAAAGTTGGCACAGGGACATATTTACCACTGTGTTACATCGCCTTTCCTTTTAACAACACTCAGTAAACGTTTGGGAACTGAGGAGACCAATTTTTGAAGCTTTTCAGGTGGAATTCTTCCCCATTCTTGCTTGATGTACAGCTTAAGTTGTTCAACAGTCCGGGGTCTCCGTTGTCGTATTTTACGTTTCATAATGCGCCACACATTTTCAATGGGGGACAGGTCTGGACTGCAGGCAGGCCAGGGGAGGACCCGCACTCTTTTGCTACGAAGCCACGCTGTTGTAACACGTGCAGAATGTGGCTTGGCATTGTCTTGCTGAAATAAGCTGGGGCGTCCATGAAAAAGACGTCGCTTGGATGGCAGCATATGTTGCTCCAAAACCTGTATGTACCTTTCAGCATTAATGGTGCCTTCACAGATGTGTAAGTTACCCATGCCTTGGGCACTAATGCACCCCCATACCATCACAGATGCTGGCTTTTGAACTTTGCGCCTATAACAGTCCTGATGGTTCTTTTCCTCTTTGGTCCGTAAGACACGACGTCCACAGTTTCCAAAGACAATTTGAAATGTGGACTCATCAGACCACAGAACACTTTTCCACTTTGCATCAGTCCATCTCAGATGAGCTCGGGCCCAGCAAAGCCGGCGGCGTTTCTGGATCTTGTTGATGAATGGCTTTTGCTTTGCATAGTAGAGCTTTAACTTGCACTTACAGATGTAGCGACGAACTGTAGTTACTGACAGTGGTTTTCTGAAGTATTCCTGAGCCCATGTGGTGATATCTTTTACACACTGATGTCGGTTTTTGATGCAGTACCGCCTGAGGGATCGAAGGTCACGGGCATTCAATGTTGGTTTTCGGCCTTGCCCCTTACGTGTAGTGATTTCTCCAGATTCTCTGAACCTTTTGATGATATTACGGACCGTAGATGGTGAAATTCCTAAATTCCTTGCAATAGCTCGTTGAGAAAAGTTGTTCTTGAACTGTTCGACAATTTGCCCACGCATTTGTTCACAGAGTGGTGACCCTCGCCCCATCCTTCTATGTGGATGACTGAGCATGTCAAGGAAGCTGCTTTTATACCCAATCATGGCACCCACCTGTTCCCAATTTGCATGTTCACCTGTGGGATATTCCAAATAAGTGTTTGATGAGCATTCCTCAAATTTCTCTGTCTTCTTTGTCACTTGTGCCAGCTTTTTTGAAACATGTTGCAGGCATCAAATTCCAAATGAGCTAATAATTGCAAAAAATAACAAAGTTTACCAGTTCGAACGTTAAGTATGTGGTCTTTGCAGTGTGTTCAATTGAATATAGGTTGAAAAAGATTTGCAAGTCATTGTATTCTGTTTTTATTTGCGATTTCCACAACGTGCCAACTTTTCTGGTTTTGGGCTTGTATATATGCACTACATATACATGTATATATGCACTTACACATACATGTAAATAGGCACTTACATATACGTGTAATAGGCATGTAAATATAACATGTTCAACTCAAATTGTGTGTGTTTGTGTGTGTGACTGTTTTGTGGTTTCTAAGGACAGTGTTTTGTCAGGACAGTAATGAGCTGTTATCTGATTGTCTGATTATAGCGTATTGCTGTCCTAACAAACCACTGTCCATTAAAACCACAAAACAGTCACACACACAAACACACACAATTTCAGTTGAACATGTTATATTTACATGTATATGTCTATCTGTACATTATATGTATATGCATATATATACATCTATATGTTTATGCATATGTACATATATGCATATTCTTGTATATATACATATATGCATTTACATGTTTAAATGCATTTGCATATACAGTACATGTATATATGCACTTACATATACATGTATATATGCACTTACATATACATGTATATATGCACTTATATATACATGTAATAGGCATGTAAATATAACATGTTCAACTCAAATTGTGTGTGTTTGTGTGTGTGACTGTTTTGTGGTTTCTAAGAACAGTGTTTTGTCAGGACAGTAATGAGCTGTTATCTGATTGTCTGATTACTGTATAGCGTATTGCTGTCCTGACAAAACACTGTCCTTAAAAACCACAAAACTGTCACACACACAAACACACACAACTTCAGTTGAACATGTTATATTTACATGTATATGTCTATCTGTACATTATATGTATATGCATATATATACATGTATATGTTTATGCATATATACATCTATATGTTTATGCATATGTACATATATGCATATTCTTGTATATATACATATATGCATTTACATGTTTAAATGCATTTGCATATACAGTACATGTATATATGCACTTACATATACATGTATATATGCACTTACATATACATGTATATATGCACTTATATATACATGTAATAGGCATGTAAATATAACATGTTCAACTCAAATTGTGTGTGTTTGTGTGTGTGACTGTTTTGTGGTTTCTAAGGACAGTGTTTTGTCAGGACAGTAATGAGCTGTTATCTGATTGTCTGATTACTGTATAGCGTATTGCTGTCCTGACAAAACACTGTCCTTAAAAACCACAAAACGGTCACACACACAAACACACACAACTTCAGTTGAACATGTTATATTTACATGTATATGTCTATCTGTACATTATATGTATATGCATATATATACATGTATATGTTTATGCATATATACATCTATATGTTTATGCATATGTACATATATGCATATTCTTGTATATATACATATATGCATTTACATGTTTAGATGCATTTGCATATACAGTACATGTATATATGCACTTACATATACATGTATATATGCACTTACATATACATGTATATATGCACTTATATATACATGTAATAGGCATGTAAATATAACATGTTCAACTCAAATTGTGTGTGTTTGTGTGTGTGACTGTTTTGTGGTTTCTAAGGACAGTGTTTTGTCAGGACAGTAATGAGCTGTTATCTGATTGTCTGATTATAGCGTATTGCTGTCCTAACAAACCACTGTCCATTAAAACCACAAAACAGTCACACACACAAACACACACAATTTTAGTAGAACATGTTATATTTACATGTATATGTCTATCTGATATGCATATATACATTTATATGCATATATGTATATACACTGTACAGTACATGAATATGCATTTATGATATGCTTATATACATGTATATATGTATATTTGTGTGTATGTATATGACATAGATATCAATTATATAAATAATGCAGGGATTGTTAAGTATGACTTCAATATTATTAGTCACAGTTTTTAAATTTATAGTTTTCTTTCATTCAGCTAATTTTAATTTCATCTTAGTCCACCTATCATGAGAGGAGTTTTGTAAATACTCTGTCCATTTATCTTTCCTTTATGTGAGATGGATACTTGGGCCAAAAACAAACAATCATGTAATGTTTATTGGTTTACATGTGACAGCAGCTATCATCAAAATGTAGAATTTCCTCTAAATATAAGTATAAATGATCTCTTACAGATGTCATGTGAACACGTCCAGAGTCAGGAGATCGCAGGTAGCCAGAAGCACGATCAACTTCCTTTAAACACGAATACCAAGGTACATTTTAGTTCTTGTGTTCCTAAACAGAATTACTTGCTACGTGTGGTTTCATCAACCTTAATGTTCAATTATGTGTGTATAGGAGTGTACTATGGTTTTTATGGACAGTTGTTTGTTTGGACAGTCAGACGCTATAAACAATCAGACAATCAATCAGATAACAGCTCATTACTGTCCTGACAAAACACTGTCCTTAAAAACCACAAAATAGTCACACACACAAACACACACAACTTCAGTTGAACATGTTATATTTACATGTATATGTCTATCTGTACATTATATGTATATGCATATATATACATCTATATGTTTATGCATATGTACATATATGCATATTCTTGTATATATACATATATGCATTTACATGTTTAAATGCATTTGCATATACAGTACATGTATATATGCACTTACATATACATGTATATATGCACTTACATATACATGTATATATGCACTTATATATACATGTAATAGGCATGTAAATATAACATGTTCAACTCAAATTGTGTGTGTTTGTGTGTGTGACTGTTTTGTGGTTTCTAAGAACAGTGTTTTGTCAGGACAGTAATGAGCTGTTATCTGATTGTCTGATTACTGTATAGCGTATTGCTGTCCTGACAAAACACTGTCCTTAAAAACCACAAAACAGTCACACACACAAACACACACAACTTCAGTTGAACATGTTATATTGACATTATATTATAATGACTCATTTGGTGTCTTCTACACAGGTTTCTGCTCACCCTGACCATTTGGTGTCTTCTCCACAGGTTTCTGCTCCTCCTGACCAAACTGTAGGAGAAGAACCGATGGGATCACTACCCTCATCTCTTGAACCACAGGTGAACAGCTTTCTTACTTGAAAATCTTTCTAATTTGTCTGACAGGTATTTTAGTGGACATGGGTTTTTGGGAGAGTAGACACAGTCCCCGCAATGCTTGTTCCTGTCAGGGGACTGCATTCTGAGGACTGTGTGTAGATGACTGTAGAGTAATATTGTTGGCAATCAGTAAGAACTTTTTAAAATAGTATTGCCAAACTTGTCTAGCTTTACCATAGCTTTTTACACAGTGTTACTGTATAGTGTTCTAACTTGAAGTTAATATTAAATAATTCTTAATAACTCATTTGGTGTCTTCTCCACAGGTTTCTGCTCATCTTGACCAAACTGTAGGAGAAGAACTGATGGGATCACTACCCTCATCTCTTGAACCACAGGTGAACAGCTTTCTGACTTTGAAATCTTTCTAATTTGTCTGACAGGTATTTTAGTGGACATGGGTTTTTGGGAGAGTAGACACAGTCCCCGCAATGCTTGTTCCTGTCAGGGGACTGCATTCTGAGGACTGTGTGTAGATGACTGTAGAGTAATATTGTTGGCAATCAGTAAGAACTTTTTAAAATAGTATTGCCAAACTTGTCTAGCTTTACCATAGCTTTTTACACAGTGTTACTGTATAGTGTTCTAACTTGAAGTTAATATTAAATAATTCTTAATAACTCATTTGGTGTCTTCTCCACAGGTTTCTGCTCATCTTGACCAAACTGTAGGAGAAGAACTGATGGGATCACTACCCTCATCTCTTGAACCACAGGTGAACAGCTTTCTGACTTTGAAATCTTTCTAATTTGTCTGACAGGTATTTTAGTGGACATGGGTTTTTGGGAGAGTAGACACAGTCCCCGCAATGCTTGTTCCTGTCAGGGGACTGCATTCTGAGGACTGTGTGTAGATGACTGTAGAGTAATATTGTTGGCAATCAGCAGGATCTTGCTTAAAATAATATTGCCAAACGGCTTGTTTAGCTTTACCGTAGCTCTTTACACAGTGTTACTGTGTAGTGTTCTAACTTGGTGTTAATATTAAATGAATCTTAATGACTCATTTGGTGTCTTCTCCACAGGTTTCTGCTCATCCTGACCAAACTGTAGGAGAAGAACCGATGGGATCACTATCCTCATCTCTTGAACCACAGGTGAACAGCTTTCTGACTTGAAAATCTATCTAATTTGTCTGACAGGTATTTTAGTGGACATGGGTTTTTGGGAGAGTAGACACAGTCCCCGCAATGCTTGTTCCTGTCAGGGGACTGCATTCTGAGGACTGTGTGTAGATGACTGTAGAGTAATATTGTTGGCAATCAGTAGGACCTTGCTTAAAATAGTATTGCCAAACAACTTGTCTAGCTTTACCATAGCTCTTTACACAGTGTTACTGTATAGTGTTCTAACTTGAAGTTAATATTAAATGAATCTTAATGACTCATTTGGTGTCTTCTCCACAGGTTTCTGCTCACCCTGACCAAACTGTAGGAGAAGAACCGATGGGATCACTATCCTCATCTCTTGAACCACAGGTGAACAGCTTTCTGACATGGAAATCTTTCTAATTTGTCTGACAGGTATTTTAGTGGACATGGGTTTTTGGGAGAGTAGACACAGTCCCCGCAATGCTTGTTCCTGTCAGGGGACTGCATTCTGAGGACTGTGTGTAGA
>JBBPBX010094546.1:0-13353 GCA_038048925.1 Garcialebias charrua
TTCATAATGTTCCTGTCACTCAGGGGCAATACACTGTCTAATATAAAGGACTGAGAAGCGGCAGTATCACGAAGAATCTTTATGGGTACCTTTTTATCAGAATGAGAGGTAGAAACGAACCCATCCATAATGAAGGGGTGAAATCCATCATTCTCAACAGCATCTGTGGTAGAAGACAACTGATTATTCACAGTTTTAATAAGAGCCACAGGTTTTGTTTCCTTTTTCTTTAACTTGGGACAATTTGTGCTAATATGTCCTTCCTGTTTACAATAGAAACAAACAATCTTATCTCTGGAAGTAAATTCACGCCCAGACAATGTTCTGTTTTCACCACGCCCCAACACAGGTATTTTTGAGTCCTTGGGGAATGTCACCGGCCCTTTAGGCTTAAATGGAGAGCCATTTCCCCTCGGTCTGAAAACACGAGAAGACTCAGAATGGAAAGGTTTGGGTCGGTCAACAGAAGGTGATTTATCATAGATGGGACGTTCAACACTGAATTTGTGAGTTAACACATATTCATCCACCATAACTGCAGCTTTAGAAGCCTCAGTAATTTTATGTTCGTTCAAATAAGTGGCTACCCGGTCTGGCAGGCCCTTCTTAAAGTCTTCTAACAAAATCAGCTGTTTAAGCAGGTCGTAATTTGTAGCAGAGCTCGCAGCACACCAACGATCAAAAAGGACTTCTTTTTCTCTTATAAAATCAGTATAAGTTTGGTTCTCCAATTTGCTTAAATTTCTGAACTTTTGTCTGTAAGCTTCAGGGACCAGTTCATAAGCTCTCAATATAGCATCTTTCATGATTTTATAATTACAACTGTCCGTCACTGAAAGAGACGCATAAGCATCTTGAGCTCTTCCCGTTAATTTACTCTGTAATAGTATTGGCCACACATTTTCAGGCCAGTTCATAGAACTTGCAACCTTTTCAAATAGAATAAAATACTTCTCAACGTCACTCTCATTAAAAGATGGTACAAGGGACACGTTTCTACTCACATCAAAATCACGACCGGATGGCTGAGAAGGAAGTTTTCCTTGTTCCAACTCCTTCATACGCAGCTCGAGATCCATTCTACGCTCTTCGAGAGAAAGTTCCTTTTCCCTTAGAGCGGTTTGTTGCTCCAGCTCGGCTTTCCTTACTACTGCTTCCGACTCAGCTTTTCTGGTCTCAAATTCACTTCTGGCCGTCTCAGCTTCTATCCGTCGTAACTCTAATTCCAATTCCTTTAAGCGCACATCTTTGTCCACTTCACCATACTTTTGAATATCTTCAAAAGATTTGTGGGGCGATGTTTCATGCAGGATCTCCATCTGGACTAATGCAGCGATTAGTTCACGTTCCACCGTTTCTCTCCTAGTACGCTTATCCACAGAGACTTCGTAGTACTCTGCCACCCTCAATAACTGCTCCTTTGTGCAATTATCGAGAACGTCCACTGAGGGTTGTTTTACAAAACTCTCCAAATCAAAATCCATGATGATAGTCTCAAACACGGCTGTTATTCTTAACAAGGATAAAAAAATCCCAGCTGACCTGAACGCAACACGAGCAAACTCCCACACCCACACAGCTGTGCACCATGGCACAATCAGCAGGCAATCAGCAGGTGCTCAGCAATCATGAGCCGACTCAAAACTCAAGTGCTTCACTGAAACACTCCAACAAGTTTGTGACAAACAAACAAACGAGCAGTCGTCTCAAAACACAGCACCCCTCTCTGTAGCAGCGCCAAAACTCACAATTCCTCACAAAACAACTCTATATTCCGGACAAACATTAATCATATCCCGGACGAGCCCCCACTAAATATGTTACGATCCAACAAAGATCAAAACATATTTAATGGACACAGGACACAAGGAAAAGGTTTAACAAATTTATTAAAGGAACAAGGGTCATCTGTAGGAGGGGAACCACCTCCAGCTTCTCCAGGCGTCCCACGTCCTAAAAAAAAAGAAAGTTCAACCGAAAGGTGGGTTTGGATAAAGCGGCCAAAAGGAAAATAAAGCTGCCCAACAGAGCCAACTCTATACAGAGCCGGCGAACCCTGTTAGACAGCGGGCTACCTCTACCAAAACTCTAGGCCTACAGGATGTAAAACAAAAACAATAGCGAAAACTAGACTACCGCTTTACCCAACCAAAAGTAATGAAAGGAATTATGTTACAACAACAAAAAGGCACGAGCCCCCACACACAGCTGCCTCTAACAGACAGCCACCAGAGCCCTCAGACTCTGAGACTCAAAAACCTCCAACACTTCAGCTCAGGTCCTCTACTCTAGGTCACTAGAGTCCACACGAGCACTAATGTACTCTACTAACCCACTCCAGAATGAAGTGTACCAACAATCACTGTCTATCTAGTGATCAACACAACCTGGGAGGGTGGAGAAACTCCCAGTCTACCAAACAATCACTGTCTAGTGATCAACACAACCTGGGAGGGTGGAGAAACTCCCAGTCTACCAAACAATCAAGCAGCAAGCTTCCACTGCTGACTGTAATATTATATTTGAATGTCCTCTAAACACCAAAACCTCACATACCTGCACACACCTCCTCTATTCTCCACACCTTTCTATCTTTTGCCTTCAGTTTATATAAGAGAGAGATAGTCAGCAGGTGTTTGCAGCTCAGCTAATCAGGCCTGATTAGCTGAGTAAAAAAAAGAGAGGCAACATCAGGCTGCAGGACCCAATGGCCTCTGTCAGTAGACATAACAGTCAACAATGAAACATGAACACTTCTCAAACAGCAGCTTTTAACATCAGAACTGTAGCAAATCAGCAGGAACTTACATCCATCCAAAAAACTTCCAACGTCACCCACGCCTTTCTATTAGAGGTCCAATAGACTGGAAGCTGTTTTTTTATCAATATTTTTGAAGGCTCTGGGTTTTTCAAACTGGTACACCAACAACGACCTGAGTTTGCAATCACCAGCAGCATTGCCCCCCACCAACAAGGTCAAACGCTCCTTGCCGACCTTGTGGCCCGGTGTGGTTCACATCCATCCATCCATCCATCAGCAGCAGTAGCAGCAGCTTATTGACATGAATCAGCACAAAATCAGCATAACATCACATTTATCAGAAAGATGTAGCAACCATAATGTTTTTGAAACCAGTGGCTTGATGTGTAGTCCATGTCCATGTGCATGAAAAATAAGTCCATGAACTCAGAAAAAGCTAGAAGCAACGGAATAATGAAACAAAATTGCCTTACTTTGACTGAAGTGTAGGTAGACAGATGATGTTTTTCTCATGTTCAAACCTGGATCACATGGAACTGCTTAGCCATTGCTCAACAATGAATGTTGGGAGCATTTTAGGCCAGCTGTTAGTTCAGGCAGGTGTCAGTTCAGGTGTGTGGTCCTGATGTGAGCAGGTCTGTGCATCAGATGAAGTTTTTTTGTTTTTGGCAGCAGTCATTTAGGCAGAAGGACACAAAGGTGATGGATGGAGGCAACATGCAGGACACCAGAGGCAGGAAGAACAGACGTCCAGGAAGACAGTGTGGCAGGCAGGACAGACGTCCATTCATGTAGAACGTGCAAGATGTGATCTGTGTAAGAATTAACATAAACATGATAATGTGCAATTACAGCTGGAAAATCACCTGCAAAAAACATGAAAAACATACAGAGAACAAGTTCTACTCATTGCTAATGTTCACAAACGGTTGACACTGGAGACAAGCTATGGCAGCATGCAAGACAGACGTGGCAGGACAGAGAGGTGAAAGCAACAGGTGTAGGTAGCACCAGAGGCTCATCCATGAGGTGGAGCAGCAGGTGGATCTGTTGAAACACACACACACAGACGTCAACACCTGCAGATAAAAAAAACACATAGAAGAACAACTTCTCCTTACGTGTGTGGTACATGTGTGGAGCAAGAGGACAAGCAGGAGGCTGGAGGAGGTGCAGGAGGCTGGAGGCAGAGCAGCAGGTGTAGGTACCGGACGCAGTTCCATGAGGCGGAGAAGCAGGTGTAGGTACCGGACGCTGTTCCATGAGGCGGAGCAGCAGGCGGATCTATTGAAACACACACACACACACAGACGTCAACACCTGCAGATTAAAAAAACACATAGAAGAACAACTTCTCCTTACGTGTGTGGTACATGTGTGGAGTAGGAGGATAGGCAGGAGGCTGGAGGAGGTGCAGGAGGCTGGAGGCAGAGCAGCAGGTGTAGGTACCGGACGTTGTTCCATGAGGCGGAGCAGCAGGTGTAGGTACCGGACACTGTTCCATGAGTTGGAGCAGCAGGTGGATCTGTTGAAACACATACACAGCCGTCAATACCTGCAGATAAAAAAACACATAGAAGAACAACTTCTCCTTACGTGTGTGGTGCATGTGTGGAGCAGGAGGACAGGCAGGAGGCTGGAGGAGGTGCTGGAGGCTGGAGGCAGAGCAGCAGGTGTAGGTACCGGACGTTGTTCCTTGAGACGGAGCAGTAGGTGTAGGTACTGGACGCTGTTCCATGAGACTGAGCAACAGGTGGATCTGTTGAAACACACACAGACGTCAACACCTGCAGATAAAAAAACACATAGAAGAACAACTTCTCCTTACGTGTATGGTACATGTGTGGAGCAGAAGGCCAAGCAGGAGGCTGGAGGAGGTGCAGGAGGCTGGAGACAGAGCAGTAGGTGTAGGTATCGGACGCTGTTCCATGAGGCGGAGCAACAGGTGTAGGTACCGGATGCTGTTCGATGAGGCGAAGTAGCAAGTGGATCTGTTGAAACACATACACACAGACGTTAACACCTGCAGATTAAAAAAACACATAGAAGAACAACTTCTCCTTACGTGTGTTGTGCATGTGTGGAGCAGAGGGACAGGCAGGAGGCTGGAGGAGGTGTAGGAGGCTGGAGGCAGAACAGCAGGTGCAGGTACCGGATGATGTTCCATGACGCGGAGCAGCAGGTGTAGGTACCGGACGTTGTTCCATGAGGCGGAGCAGTAGGTGGTTCTGTTGAAACACACATACACAGACGTCAACACCTGCAGATAAAAAGAAACACAGACAACAACAACTTCTCCTTACCTATGTGGTGTGGTGCAGATGTGTGGATGGACCAGGGGGGTGTACCGCTTTGGAGGCTGTCGAGAGAGAGGTGATGAGCAGTGTTTTTCAACCACTGTGCCGCGGAACAGCAGTGTGCCGCGAGAGATCGTCTGGTGTGCCGTGTAAAATTAGTAAATTATGAAATTTTTATTAACTGGTGTAATTTCCTTACCGCGCGATAGGTGGCAGTATGGAGCATAGCGGCGCACATTAAAACAAGAGAAGTAGCGGCGCATGAACGTGACGTGTAGCAGTGAGCAAAACAAACAGTGAGGACCTTCTCAAACAAACAGGCAGCGATGGAAAACTTTTTCAAAAGAAAAAATACTAAATCCGGTCTGGTCCCTGGACAAAATTCGGACCCAGATGAAGGCCCAAGTGGAAATCAGAAGGAGGCAGAAACCGTGAACGTGAGACTGTACAGCGAGGCTTACATCTCTTGAGTCATCAGTTCAGGTATGCTATGACTTTGTTAGGGACCCATACAGCAGGAAGAACTAACTGAACTGAGACAAAATGTGGTTTAAAGCTGAGCTTTGCTGATCTTCCTTTGGACAGTTTTTGGTTGACTGCTGCCAAGGCGTTCCCCTTTCTGGCAAACAAAGCTATTTTGACATTGCTCCCATTTTCCACAACATATCTGTGTGAAGTGAGCTTCTCCAGCCTAACTGCCATGAAAACTAAAAGCAGAGAGAGACTGAGAGCTGTTGAGGAAGAGTTTTGTGTGCGTCTTTCTTCAATTCCTGCCAGAATATCAGCTTTGTGTTCATCCAAACAGGCACAGGTTTCACACTAAGTGAGTAAAATGTAGAGAGAATGGTAGCACTGTTCAGGTGTATTTGAAGGCATGTTAAGTGCAATTTCATCCTCTTTAATTTTAAGACCATATTGTTGTGGCACTGTTCAGGTGTATTTGAAGGCATGTTAAGTGCAATTTCATCCTCTTTAATTTTAAGACCATATTGTTGTGGCACTGTTCAGGTGTATTTGAAGGCATGTTAAGTGCAATTTCATCCTCTTTAATTTTAAGACCACAATTTGTGGCACTGTTCAGGTGTATTTGAAGGCATGTTAAGTGCAATTTCATCCTCTTTAATTTTAAGACCACAATTTGTGGCACTGTTCAGGTTTATTTCAAGGCATGTTAAGTGCAATTTCATGTTAAGTGCAATTTGAAATAAGAAATATAAAACATGATAAAAATACATTTTTGTGTTTATTTCATTCCTATTCAAGACACTTTGATAAGAATGACTATATATTTAATATAGGCGGATACAGTGTATCTATGTTTACAATTTTGGTTGGTGGTGTGCCTCGGGATTTTTTCAATGAAAACACTGTGCCTTGGCTCAAAAAAGGTTGAAAAACACTGGATTACAGTACTGTGTGTTGGATGTAACTGGGACCCTGTGTACATAATCTCGTTTTCAACACATGTACTACATGCGGTGCAAATGACAATAAATTCTCTCTGACTCTGACTCTGACTCTCTGTAGGTGTAGATGTAACATAAAACAAAAAATAAAGTTAAAAAAATTAACATGTCTTGCTGTACAGTACCTTTCTGACGATGCTGTGCTGGTATGTGAAGGTGGGTAGGTCAGTGATGGGATGGTGGAGCTGGTGGAGAGGAGGGGGAGGAGGAGTAGCAGGCTGTGAACATAAGCAGATACAAATTGATTAACAGATGAAATTAATGTGTGTAACATGACACAACTCAGAAAAATAAAAATAACATTTCATTACAGTACTGTACCTGGAGGGAGGGAGCGGGGGGGGGGGCGTCTTTTACTGGGGAGAGGGTGGGCTGTCCATGGCCTCCTCCTGGCTTGCTGCAGGAGGACTGGATGGCCTTTCAGCTGGTGCACCAGCAGATCCTGGAGGCGGTGCTGTGACCTTTGTCACAAATTTGAGCATGCTGCTCTGCACCTGTTCAAGCTTTTTGTCCACCAGGATCTGCTGGTAACACGCAACAGCATAATGGACAGCCCGAGAGACCCTGGAGAACCTCTCCCCATCTTCATCCTGCGCCTCCATCCTCGCCAGGAAGCGTTGGAGGTCTTTAAATCTCAGCACCATCTCCTACCTGCTGAAGGTCTTGGCCAGAGGGATGGCCTCCTCTTCATCTTCCTCACCTGGGACGTGCCTGTCCAACTGAATCAGGTCGTCTGGGGACAGCTCCTGTCCTGTTGCACCCAACAGCTGTTGGACCTCGTCTTCGTCCATTTCCAGATCCAGTGACCTGCCCATCCTCACAGCATCCTCGATTACACGGTCCACCTCCTGGGAATCGTGTACCTCCTGAACAAGCTCTGGACAAAGCTTCTTCCAGACTCCGCACATGTTCTGTTGAGTAACACAATCCTAGGAGTGGCCAATGTTCTGCATAGCATCAAGGATGTTGTATTTCCGCCAGAAGTCTTTCAGTGTGAGGGTGTTACGCCAAAAATACACTACACGCGTTGCAGCTCAGCCCCGCTCCGGTCCGACCTCCGCAGCAAATACGCACCCTTTATAATCAATGACAGAATTTACACTGGCTCCACACGGCGGCGGTGAGCTGCGGAGAGCGGACGGCAGTCCGTCAAAATTAGAAATTTTTCTATTTCTGCCGGATGACGGAGCTGTGCCGGAGTCAACTTTTGAAGATTACGTCGCACCAACAGGAAAAGGAACGAGCACAACTTCCGTATTTACAAAATAAAATCACCACAGGCGGACTAATCCTAGCTCTATACGGATTTATTTGTACAAAAATGCTGTCAAACTATCATTTATGACTATTCTATGACTAAACTATTATATTTATGACTATGACTACGCCTAATAACGCAATACAAGAAATAAATAAATAAAAAAGTATTTTATTCTGAAATGTAAACATCACTTCCTGTTGCTCAAACCATGTAGCTCATTTACGAGAGAAGATCAAGGCAGCAGTCTCTCTACAGTTGTTCTCCATCTTCCACCGAATGAATTGTTTTGTTCTGACTTACTTATTTATCACTTGATTTATCGCGCGATCTCGCACGTGTCTCGGAGCGGCGCATCCAGGCGGACCTGAGCGGAGCGGAGGCAGTGGAAATTGGACTCGCTCAGCTGCGACCTGCGGACCGGAGCGGGGCGGAGCCGCGTGCAGTGTATTTTTGGGGTTAGACTTCTCGGTTGCCTCCAAAGCGGCACGGATGACTCTCTGCAGGTAGTACGCCTTACCCCGGAATTACACCACATGCGTTACTGCTCCGCCCCGCTCCGGTCCGACCTCCGCAGCAAATACGCACCCATTATAATCAATGACAGAATTTACACTGGCTCCGCACGGCGGCGGCGAGCTGCGGAGAGCGGACGGCAGTCCGTCAAAATTAGAAAATTTTCTATTTCTGCCGGATGACGGAGCTGTGCCGGAGTCAACTTTTGAAGATTACGTCGCACCAACAGGAAAAGGAACGAGCACAACTTCCGTATTTACAAAATAAAATCACCACGGGCGGACTAATCCTAGCTCTATACGGATTTATTTGTACAAAAATGCTGTCAAACTATCAATTATGACTATTCTATGACTAAACTATTATATTTATGACTATGACTACACCTAATAACGCAATACAAAAATAAATAAATAAAAAAGTATTTTATTCTGAAATGTAAACATCACTTCCTGTTGCTCAAACCATGTAGCTCATTTACGAGAGAAGATCAAGGCAGCAGTCTCTCTACAGTTGTTCTCCTTCTTTCCACCGAATGAATTGTTTTGTTCTGACTTACTTATTTATCACTTGATTTATCGCGCGATCTCGCACGTGTCTTGGAGCGGCGCATCCAGGTGGACCTGAGCGGAGCGGAGGCAGTGGGAATTGGACTCGTTCAGCTGCGACCTGCGGACCGGAGCGGGGCGGAGCCGCGTGCAGTGTAATTCCGGGGTTAAACGTACTAATAACCCCCTGGTCCATTGGTTGGATCAACGACGTGGTGTTGGGAGGTAGGTACACCACATTCACGTGCCTGTCCAACTCGGTGAGACCAGGGGGGTGTCCTGGAGCGTTGTCCAACACCAGTAGGACTTTAAAGGGAATCTTCTTGTCATTACAAAAACGCTTGACGTCTGTCAAAAAGTTGTTGGGGAACCATTTTGTAAAAACTTCCAGCGTCACCCAAGCCTTTCTATTAGAGGTCCAATAGACTAGAAGCAGTGTTTTATCAATATTTTTGAAGGGCCTGGGTTTTTCAAACTGGTACACCAACAACGGCTTGAGTTTGCAATCACCCGAAGCATTGCCCTCCACCAGCAAGGTCAAACGCTCCTTGCCGACCTTGTGGCCGGGTGCGGTTCGTTTGTCCTTGCTGATGTAGGTCCTGTCTAACGCTTCCAGAACAGCCCTGTCTCATCGACGTTGTACACCTGCTGGGTAGTGTACCCGCCGTCCCTTATGATCTCAGCCAGTGTTTCGGGGAAGGCCTCAGCTGCCTCGTGGTCAGCACTGGCGGCCTCACCTGTTTAAATGCACACACAATGACATGGTTAAGCTGTTGTAACATTGTAATAAAATGAAAAATGAAAAAAAATATCTATAATTCGTAAGTCATGGACTACCTACAGTATTAAAAAATAAAAATGAGAAATTAAACGCTCACCCTGTACTCTGATGTTGTGGAAGTTGTGTCTGTCCTTGAAATGAGCGAACCATCCTTTTGAGGCATTGAACTGCTCTTGTCCATCCAACTCCCCTGACGTGCTGCCTGACGTCCCTTCTCCTGCGCTCTGGGAAGATGACCCTTCCCCCGGATCGCAATGGGAAGATGTCCCTTCACCCGGATCGCTCTATGCACCCCCTTGCACCTCCCCCACTCATCGCTAGTTCTTGCAACCTGTGATAAATCCTCCTCGCCTTCTCACAAATCACAGACATGCCAACTGGGATTCTACGCTGTGTTGTCCTCCAGCCATAGCGCAAGCAACCTTTCCATCTCCACAATCCTACCTGTCCTCTGCTTCGTGATTCTGGTTGACTGCATGGGGGCCGAAGCACGCACGTGCTGAAGAATGTGCTCTTTGTTCTTAACTATCGTCCCCACAGTCGACCTGGGATACCCTAGCCTCTCTCTAATTTTTGATGGTGTCATGCCCTCATTAGACATTTTAATTATTTTAGCCTTTGTCTCCAGTATGATAGTTCTACGAGGTTTCTTTGCCTCGGCCACGTCCGCGGACTTTCCTGGTCTCTTCGGAGCCATTGTTCAAAAATTAGCGTACGAGCTAACGTGCTAATTCCTAAGGAGCAAAAATGAAAATTAATGCTAACGTTCACAAATGAATGCTAACGTGGAAACGTTCGCTTTCGTCTAAAAAATATTAGGTTGTAATTTAGTACAGTACCTGTCCGTTCGATGACCGTTGAAAATTAGCGTACAGTACATGCTAATGTGCCAACGTGCTAATTCCTAAGGAGCAAAAATGAAAATTAATGCTAACGTGCTTACTTTCACTTTTGTCTAAAATGCTTAATTTAAATTTATTACTGTACCTGTTCGTTTGTTGTTTGTATGTTGTTTGTTCATTTGTTCGTTTGTTCGTTGTTCGTATGTGTTCACTCTCACTCGCCGTAACTAACCCATGAGGGACAAAATGGCCGCAACCCTTTAAATAGTACCGCTTTACCTGTACGGATCCCTCCGCCGCCAGGTGCACTGCGGCTTTGTGTACATCCGTCGGGAGCCCAGCCCACCCCTCTCGCTGGCGGTAGTTTTTCCATTGTCAACAGCCAAGGCAATCCCCTCCCCCCACATTGCCGCTTGCCGTACTGATGTAGTTACGCCGTAGCTCGATTACATAATTGTAATGGGGCTCGTTCGTAGGTCTTGCATCCAGTATGCCGTAGCTCGATTACATATTTTTAACTTGGTTCGTTCGTAGGTCACGTACTTTTTGCCGTACCTCGATGGCATTTTTAAAAAGTGGCTCGTTCGTAGGTCCGGATTGCCGTAGGTCGGTGGAGTTGTAGGTCGGGGGTCACCTGTGTATATGTATATATATATGTAAAGAATAAGGTGGGGTAAGGTATTTAAACACTTACTGGTCCACCATTATTGTAGATGTGCAGTTTATGAGCAGAGTTTAACTGCACAAACTGCCACCAAAGTGCGGGGTCTCAACTTTTCAGAATAAATCAATAAATCTAACGATGTGATTAGCCAGTAATGTAATTTCACGCTTAGACTTCAATTTATATTGGTCTACCAAAAAATAGACCTTTTATTGAAACTATCACAAGAATTACATTAAACATTTGTATCGATATTAGCTCTGATTTAATAACTACGTTGACAAGAATTCAAATTAAAACAAACAGACAATTAAAACTTAACTGTTGGCACATTACTTGACAGATTAAATGCTTATGAAAAATAAGAAATAGGAGGAAGAAGATGAAAGCTAAGTTAACTGAAATTAATTATTTGAAACAACCAGAGTGGCACCCTCCCATACGGTTCAGCTGGGCTTCCCACACGTTCAGGACACAATCAACGCCTCGTTACCTGTTGACGATACGTCTTGGAGATAAGAGTTGAGGTTTGTGGACACTAACGGACTGTGTTGTCCAGTTCACGCCCAGATGACCTCCGCGCGTGTGAGCTGATTCAGACGAGTAAGAAGAACCGCTTCTCCCGGCAGGAACAGAGCCAGCTACTGGCTGCACTTTCAAAATAAAACTTCAGAAAACAAACTCTTTCAGAAATGAGTGTTGAGGCACAGCAAGGCTTTGCCGCGACTCTCAGCTGAGACGTGGGTCGAGTTGGCACGATGACCGGGCCGTCTATCAGCTTGGAGGAAAAACGTCCGTGCGTCTTCCCTTCTCCCCGAGAACTCAAAAACTCAGTGAGTGCTGAGAACTGAGTCCCAGCACGTAGACAAAACAAAAACCTGCAGGTGTGAAAACAGAGCACTCTCTGTTTAAGCACAGATGAATTGTTTTTAGAACGGACGGGAGACCGAAGATTAAGTTATGTCTAGAACTTCTCTTTCGTTCCAAAAACAGTTCAAACAAATAGACGGAGAATTGTTCCTTCAACTTTCGACACTTATTCTGCCTAGAGCAGACAGTTCAAAGCATGATCATTCTGAGATGTTCTCTTAACTTTGTCATATTTAAAATATACCAGTTTAGTAAAATCATCATTGAAATGACAAAAATACTGTTTGATCAATTCTGAATTAACACACATTAAAGAGAAAGTTCAATCTGATTAATTAGTGTCCATTAATCCATAATAATTGTTAACCAATATAGAGTCCACTTGTCCTTGAGAAACTCCTTGAGAGTTTCAAGAAGGTGTAACACTGAGAGTTTCAGAGAGATGTGGAGAGGCCCATATCCCATACGGACATGAGAGTGCTGTATCCCTACATATATATATATATATATATATATATATATATATATATATATATATATATATACATATATATATATATATATATATATATATATATATATATATATATATATATATATATATATATATTAATGCTGGGAAAGTTAAAGCGTTAACTCATGAGATTAATGTAAAATGATTAATCAGTTAATATTATAAAAATGAAGATTAATCTCGCTTTCAGTCTAGTGGGGGCAGTAATGCGCTTAAAGTCGTTTGCCAACCGCCAGCAGAAGAAGAGAGCAGCTCGCCTCCCGTGCAACTGAGGTTACAATAAATGTGACTGTAAATATGTTACACAAGTGGACTTTAGGTTCATTTGAAATGCAGAAAAAAAGTTTAGCGCTGTCATCTGAAAATGTTAACAAGTTAGTCTGCCTAAGTGACTGGTTGAAGGTTGAGTACGTTACGATAAATGTGACTGTAAATATGTTACACAAGTGGACTTTAGGTTCAATTGAAATGCAGAAAAAATGTTTTTCTATATATGTATATTGTGGGCTTACTCTATTGTTTACATGTTATAAATTGTTTGAAACATTACTTCTTTAAACCTTGCAGAGTATGAAAAACAGGTTTGAGACAATAAAACGTTTTCTTCAACATTTTATTGAACACCGTCATACTTACATTTCAAGCATACAAAGTTACCGGTAAGCATTGTGATTAATCTGATTAATCTGATTAATCACAGTCCCCAGAGTGTGATTAATCAGATTAAAATTTTTAATCTTTTCCCAGCACTAATATATATATATATATATATATATATATATATATATATATATATATATATATATATATATATATATATATATATATATATATAT
>JBBPBX010094547.1:0-13353 GCA_038048925.1 Garcialebias charrua
CTAAGTTTTTTTTCCTTTCTTTTCAGTTTTTACTTTTATGTCCGTGTGGTTTTGGTTTGAAGTTTTGATATTTATATTGCAATGTACTGTATTATTAGTTTTATTGTTTTTATTGATTGTATTGTTTTATTTTTGTATAACAAGTCTCTCCTGCAAATGAGACAATTGTTTCACTAACCTTTAAAAATATAGGAAACGAATGAATAAAAATGGTGTCACAGAATCATCAAAATTTAGAATGCCGTGATAGAGACTTGATTCGCCACATTACACATACTTACCAACTTGTCTCTGTGGCTATCTACCGTGCTGAATCAGAGGTGTAAAAGTAGCTGGTTAACTTCGACTGCCACCATTGCGGTTAAACAAATAACAGTGAGACAAAGGTTAGGAGCTGGACACTGAAAGCCAAGACCAAAAATCATTTTATGACTTTTGAGTCCTCATTTATCACTTCTTCAAAAAAATGTCCTGTTGTGGTAATGATTCATTCATTCATTCATTCTAATAATCAAACTTTTACAAATCAAATCCCTCCTACAAGTAAATCCTCAGTTAATCACACCTTCTCTTTTTCTCCGTTCTCAGTCCGTGAGGTAATAAACTGTTAAAAGATCTTGATCCTAAAAAATCTGCAGGTCAAGATGAACTTCCTCCTTATTTCTTAAGGCTGGCTGCTCATATCATCACAGTCCCTGTGACTCACATCTTTAATCTGTCCATAAGCCAAAACACCATTCCGGATGCTTGGAAAACAGCCTTTGTTCTTCCTTTGCTGAAGGGAGGTGATCCCACCTCATTGAACAATTATCGACCGATCTCTAAACTCTGCATTTTAGCCAAGGTTCTAGAAAAACTGATAAACTCCCAGATCAAAAATTATCTGGACTCATTTAACATCTTACCTCTCCATCAATCTGGTTTCAGGAAAAAACACAGCACAACAACTGCTTCTCTGAAGGTTCTTAATGATGTTGTTGAAGCATTGGATGCTAAGGCCCTGTTTACACGGACACTGTGTGGGGGAAACGGAACTTTTGGGTATGTTAATTAGGTTAAAAGTTTTGCGTTGACACGGGCGAATTCTGTGGATACGACTCCCCCCCCCACCCCCAGTCCTCATGACTTCACTGTAGTTACCATGCTGGGCCATTAGATGGCGCTGTGATTTTTGGAACCTTCACTACTGCGCATGCGTGCTGCCTGAGGTAAACAGAGCAGACGAGGCAGCCTGCCTCGTCTGCTTTCCTCTCTGGCTAAAAGTTCAGCTACTACAAGTTGTTGTCAACAAGTTAACAACAAGTTAAAGCTGGAATTTGGATAAGAGTCAACAGATTTGACACCAAGTGGGACCGCTTCATCTAACAAGCTGCACACCAGTTGCTGACTGGACCGGAACCGCGTCAACATGTCTGACTTTAGTCCGTGAGAATCAGCTGATTTCTAGCAGCGCTACAAGGTAATCAATGTTCTTAAAGGACAACACCCACCATGACAGTAACAATTCACCATATTGAACTATTACTGTAGTAGAATATTTCGTCTATTTTCATTTTTGCATTTGGGCCAGGCGAGGGTTAAAAAAACAACAACAAAAACAACAGAGTCCCGAATGAATCCGGAAAACCGGCCGAAAAGTCCCGAAGTGTGGAGTGACTTTTGTCACGTCTCCACCCAGAAGGCAGGGGTGAGTTTCCATGGAGGTTTATGAGAGTGGGAGTAAAACTGCATATTTCCTGGTGCATTTTTGTGTACAGCTGGACCAGTGCTCTGTTTTTATTTTTTATTTATTTTATAGACCTTTTTAATAAGATATAACACCGCTGCGGACTGTTGCTGGCTGCTCTCCTCTCCTCTGCCCAGAGAGGAGCGAGCCGCGCGGCTTCTCCCGTCTTCTCCCTGGCTCCCCGTTCCGCTGGTCACCTTTTGAAGTTCCTTCTGCCGACTCAGGGCTCGGTTCTGTCCCAGCCTTGTTGCGTGGAGCACGGGGAAGCACGGGAGAGCACGGGGAGCACGCGCGCTCAGAGCTCCGCTGCGCGGCTGCCTTTCTATACTCCCGACCTGTCTGGTCACGGGGAGAGAATAAAAAGCCGATGCGGAAATTAATGAATTTGTCGCGATCAAGCGAATTAAACTAGTATGTCTACGTGGATGCTGCTCAGAATATGACAGACATCAGTGAGCGACCGCTTCGCTTTTTTTTCCCTCTCTTAGAGCAGCGGTCATGGAAGTTGATGAAGGCTTATTATAACTCCGCCTGTAACTCCAAGGCGGAATCTTTAGTGACGTGAAAAGCCCATATATGGAGAGGGGCAGATCTTCCCGGAGCTTCTGCTAAAATCTGCTATAAATCATGAAATAACACATTTAGCGTTATTTCTCTACAATATAAATAAACGCTCCTGTATTATTTTTAAATAAACTAATAAATATTAATGGCGATGCAATTTGAAAACATGGTGGGTCATGGACTTTAATAATGTTTCCTTGTGTTTAGTTCGATCACAGAACAACCAACTGAGGTTTTATTTTTATTTTTTTCCTGCGAGGTCGAAGCTGTTCCACGAAGCGGACCGGCGGTTCGGATGTGGGTCCAGTTTCCACCAGGATGAAAACAACAGAGTCCAGTTCATTAAAGTTCGGTTAACGTGTTTTTAAAAGTGTTCAATTTAATTCTCAGTGTTTGTGACATACAGTTTGTGGTGTTGAATAAATAAATAAATTAAAAATCAACCTGGTGTCTTCATTTTCAGCAGCATGTTAGGCATGACGTAACGAGTCCAGATAGCTTCATTTAGCTCAGATAAATTTAAATATCTCCCACGCTAACATAAATACTGTTTATTATTGTTAAACTGTTAATATATAGCACATTTAGTATGTTATAGTGCAGCGTGACACGTGAAATGTCCGACTGCCTCGTTAACAGCGACAACTGGATCCAGGCAGCTGGCTCTCTTCCAACACAGATGCAGGTAAGGTGTAGAATAATTAAATATGAGAATCAAAATATATTCCATCAGCTATAGTTCAGAAAGTGGTGCGTGTGTCCACTGTCCAGTCCACCGCCATTGTTAAAATGCCGGCTGTCTGCGCGTGCGTGCTGCGTGCATGTGTTCAAACAAAAGCTCCGCGGGAGATGTTTACATTATCAGCGGGGGGTCAGCGAAAAACTTCCACCCTGAGAGGTAGATCAGAAAAGTATCGGATGCAAAGAGGGGGGCCAGCAGCGTCGTGTAGGCGATAAGCAAAGACGCAAAGAGAAAGTAGCGGTTCCACTCAAAATACGCGCCGTGTAAACAGGGCCTAAGGATTATTGTGCTGCACTTTTCTTAGACCTGTCTAAAGCTTTTGACACTGTGGATCATAACATCCTGTGTCATAAGCTCTCAGAAATCGGTTTCTCTGATCACACCATCGGTTGGTTTTCTAATTATCTTTCCAATCGGAGGCAATGTGTTCAACATAACGGTACTTTTTCCAGCTATTTAACAGTTAAAAATGGTGTACCACAAGGCTCAGTTTTAGGACCAACCCTCTTTACAATCTACATAGCTAATGTAGGTCAGAGCATCCCTGATGCATCCTTACATTTCTATGCTGATGATACAGTTGTTTATTGCCGAGCTAAAACAGTAGCTAAGGCTTTCCAGTTACTGCAATCCGCTTTTGACATCATTCAGTCAGATTTGTTCCGTCTCAAACTTGTCCTAAATGCTGAAAAAACAAAAGGGATGTTTTTTTCAAGTAGGAAGTCGGTCCCAGCAGATCTTCCTCTGATTTTATCCTCAAATGGTGTCCCTATTGAGTTTGTTGATTCCTATAAATATTTGGGTATCCTGGTCGATTCACATCTCTCATTTAAACTCCACGTGGAAAACCTAGTGAAGAAACTGAAAGTTAAACTGGGTTTCTTTTTCAGAAATAAATCATGTCTAACACTGAATGCTAGGAAACGCCTTGTATCTGTGACTTTCCTTCCCTCCATTGATTACGGTGACATTCTCTACATGAATGCTCCTACAAGCACCCTGCGGATGTTGGATGTTGTCTATCATGGTGCACTAAGATTCATAACTGGCTGTGATTATCGTACCCACCACTGCACCCTGTATTCACTGGTTAACTGGACATCATTAACCTCACGCAGACTCTTCCACTGGTACATTTTCATCTTCAAATCACTTCTTGGTCTGCTGCCCTCATACATCTCCTCCTACATGTCTTTGCGTGAGTGCAGCTACAGCGTGCGCTCTCAGGACATGATTACCTGCAGTGTTCCGTCAGTGAGGACTGAACTTGGAAAAAGGGCCTTCTCCTACTCTGCTCCTGCTTCCTGGAATATCTTACAAAAAGATCTGAAGCTCTCGGCCCTGACCTCTCTGGATGGTTTTCAGAATCTGTTGGAATCCTGGCAAAAACCAATGCAGATATGTTCCTGTCTTTGATTTTTTTTTTTACATCTACCTTATAATGTTTTTGCTACTTTTTGCTACTTTTTCTTTTCTTTTGTTTATTGTTTAATGTATTTGTATCATTGATGTTCATCATTCTTTAGTTTGTAGCAGGTCGCTTTCGTAAATTAGCCCTCGAGGCTCAATAAGATTTACCTGACTAAATAAAGGTTGAATGAATGAATGAATGATAGCTTGTTTTTGGCCAAAATAGGCATTGGTTTCCACATGTCAAAGATAGGGAAAAATGTAAAGGCCAGTGTTTGGTGTATTATGGGAAATGATGTCTCCGAGTGGCTAGCGTACAGTACCACTGATGCAGAATGAATATTGAAATTATTTACAAAGATTTGTTGTCAACAAGATGATGTCTTAGGGAGATCTGTCCTAATTTTAGTAGAAAAAATATGAGACCCTTCTCACACTTCTTAAAAACGTGCTTCCATACCCAGAATGTGTATTTGACAGGCCTGCCTGCAGTTCATGTCTGTCCTGTTTAAACCATGCGTGCATCACAGGGATGACCACCAAGTGTTAAACAGCTGGACTATTAGATTCCTCTTATCAAACTTCATCAGTTTGTACTCTAATCTTCCATAGTGAATGTGCTTTTTTGTGTGTCTCGCATGAGTTTAAAAAATAGGAGTATATAGTTGTATTTTAATAGATGATAGCATACAGATAGGTGCATGGTGCAAGATATGATTAAGATGATGCACTTGTCTTAAACAGAGCATTAAGAATTGATTGAACACGTTTTAGTTCACTGCACTCCGAGACAGTAATTAACTATTATTAACAGTATTTATTTTCTTTGGAAAATGAAATCAAGCCTTTTTCTAATATTTGTAATTATATTTAGTTACGTTTTATTGATTCAAAGACCTGGGAAGTAGTTTTGACACCTCGGAGCACAGGAAAAAATTGTATTTGTTTGTTGTTTTATTTATTTTAGGGAACAAATAATATTGGCTAATTTGCAAAACCAGTCCATTATAAACTTTTAAGAAAATGTAATCTCTAAAACTACTAACAAAAAAGCTCATAACACCAATAACAATAAAATTGCACATGCATGCACACATGTGCACACACACTTATTGCAACTAAGGGCAGGACAAAAAAAAAGTCAATTTGGTAGTTGGCCAAAAAACATGATTATTTTGCAACAAATCAAACTACATAAATAACCTTCAAATTAAATTAAGCAAAATCGTTCATAATATTTTTCTGTAGCAACATATGATTACATTATCTTTTAGTGGTAGCTAATGTCAGTTTTCTCCCTCAACATATTTTTTTTTTTTTCAAGTCTCTGTGAGCTTAAAGCTTTGTTTTGCAGAAAAAAAGCTGAGGGAAATTGTATTGATTAGGGAATTATTGTAAATGTTAGAAAAGTTATGCAACCCAAAATGAAATATGTCAAATTGTAGAAAAATGAATTATCCTAAATATGATGAAATGTGCTCAATAAAATTACATAAATAAATATTACCCTAATTTTAATCAAATGTAACAACTGATTCCAGACCAAACTTCACCTCTGGATCTCTAAATGCAGTAATGACCTTTGACCTTTCAGAGCTGCAGTCGTGAAGAAGCTGGAACAATAATTTAATATTTGTGTATTTTTTGTGAGTAGTTGTCTGCATCCCCAAGAAGTCACCATACAGTATCATCAAATGAATTTTAGGATCTCTTGTCCAAGAGCTACATTCAATTTACGCTAAATGGACAGTGGGGGATTTGGTGTAGTTCGATGCTTTGCTTTAGTGGTGAGATTACACTCCCAACATGCTTCACTGGGTGGTGTGTGGCCTGGTAATGATGTGGACCACTGCAAATACACTCAGCATCAAAATCAATGTCTCTTCACTCACCCTTTTCAATGTTGAGTCCAGATTAGGATTTAAGAGACGCTGGCATCATCCTTGACAAAATTACACACAAAGAAAATGGGATTGCTTACAAAGTTTGCCATGATTTTCATTGACCTGTTTAACTTGACTTTTAATTAGTAAAAATCAGTTGGAACTGTAAAGTCGAGTGGAAAAACTGTGATGTTGGAATACTGTAACCTTGTCATCTTTGTGACAGTCTGGCCTGTTCGAGGTCCTAACTCAGTTATTACACTTGTCGCCACAACTGTAAGTGATGCACGTGCCAGCCTGAACCACCAGGGCTCACAGGAGACGCACATGCGTTAAGAAATAAATAAAAATGTGACCATACTTGCACACGCTGCCCATATGGGCATACAGACACACATAAATATTCACACTCTAAAACAGTTGCACCATCCACATGGCTGCGCAGGCCACACAGTAGCTGCTTACTGAAAGCATGGCAGCGCCGTCAGCCCCAGACGGCTCATCGCTGCCCACCTGTCAACAAAATAAATAAGATTGGGAGAAATTTTTCACCTGGCTGGTATCTCCATCGCCTTCAGAGCATAGCTTAGTTTAGCTCAGTTCATAGCATCCATCTGGCTCAGCAGCTCTGTTCATCCTCCCACCACCTCTCTTCCCCCCCCTGCTTTACAACATTTTTACGAACTCTCGCTCTCTCTTTAGTCTTTTTAAAGCATGTCAGCAGTTACCCCGGCACAGCGGTCTTAGTGAGGCTGCTAACGTGGCTAAGTGTCCCTCTGCCTCTTAGCGGGTGCTGTTATTCTGTGTGTGCTTCACAGATGGCAAAGGGAGGGGAGGGGGAGTTGGAGGGGGTGATGGAGAGAGCTGTCTGAGGCTCCGGCAGCTCTCAGGCAAGGCGGTCTGTCTGTGGGCATCTGCACTGGCAGCTACCCCCCCAGCCCCCATTAAGCCCTCCCCTTCACCCATCCAGCATTGCCACAGCTACCTCTCCAGCGAGTGCCACATTGGAAACAACTCGAGGAACTTCAGATGTACTTTTTCTGTTTGCCCTCAGGACTGGTAAAGATAAAAGAAACATGGTGTTTGCTCGGTGAAAACAGAACAGACAGCGGCTAAAAGATGTTCAGAAGGAGAATTGGCTCCAAACCCTGTTCACATCTGTACAAAGACATACAAGTTTGGAATGTACTAAAAAACTGAGCTCATGTTTTGAGCTTTTGCTCCAAAGCTGGCAAAGACTAGAGTGTGAAGTTGTCCTCGTTTGTCTCTACGTACAGAAGCCGATAACTTTTACCACTGAGAACATTTCTGAGCAACTTAAAATGCATTCGGTTTCTGCAATAATTTATGCAGAAATGTTCTTTTTTTTTTTTTTTTTTTTTTTGAGGAACACACAGAACAGTGTCTGACACATCTGTTGCTGAGAAATTCATGGAGGTTCGGGGAGTGGAGGTGTCGGTGTGCACGGATTAGTGCAAAGCTTTCGTTACCCAAACGCCGGGTCCGTAAACTGTTTAAGAAGGATGCTGTTGCCATGGTTTTCTGCTCTATTCCAATCAGTCATTTCTTTTTGACCACTTCGCTTTATTTATTCTTCAAACAAAGCCCGTGCCTTCTGCATCAACCAACTGTTGTGCCCCTGAGACCAATTGTTCCAAATCGTTTATATACCGCATTTCGGTCGGCCGCGGGAAAGCGAGCTTGGATGACGATTTGAGGCTGATTGGATGAGCTGCGGAGAAGGAACGTTTACAAGCCGACACCTTTGGCTCATGGGCGGTTTGAAAACAGAAGCTTTGATGAGAGACAGAGATCATAATCGCCTGGTAACACAACGTTCAATGTGTGTGTGTGTGTGTGTTGGACCTCCAGCTCAAAATGCATGCTTGCCTTGTTTTTTGATCTCCGTTGAAAAAGACATTTTTCAGAAAAACTTACCTTAATGACACCCTCAGGCAAAATACGATAAAAGTAAGACAAGATTAGATATTTTTTACGACTAAAATGGGCTTTCCACTGATCCTGCATGTCTGTTGTGTTTTATTCCTTTTCTCTCTTCGATACCCCCTCCTGTTCTCTATTTCTCTTCTTATTGTCTCTGCTTTAAAACCAGCTGAAACTCTTTCTCAGATCTGACAAAGCCAAGGCAGCACAAACACGAAGCAGCTCCCGGAGGACAAGTCACACTTGAGCAGTGGATTGATGCTCGCCGTGTCAGTGAGGTCGTGAGGTTCGTCCTCCCGTGGGCCGAACGCTGCGTCTTTCGTGTTTAATAGCCTCGCAAGCTGTTTATTTTGTCCCTTTGCACCTCTCCTAACAGGAAGACGTATCCCCTCAATTGAATCACAGCTAATTAAATACTGCTCACAGGTAATGTCAACAGACAGAGGTGTCATGTAACCCCAACCCCCCTGCAGGGGCGGTGTTTGAGCCAACGTAAACATTCTGCACAAGTTAGAAATAGTTACTGTTTCAGCCGAGGCTGCCAATTAATTTGTTGTTATAAAATTTGAAGGGCATGTGTGATGTTGGTCTGGCCAAGGAAATAAAAATCAAATTACTTTCAGCTGCTCCCTTCTGCAGGCGCTGTCACAGTGAGGGAACTCACATGAAAGCTTTGGCAGTTGTTTTATGCCGGATGCCCTTCCTGATGCAACACGAGCTTAAACTGGCAGTCCTAAGACACCAAGGCCACAGGACTGACCCACTGAGCTACTGCAGCCAGGGGCGTAGATCCTGGGGGGGTTGGGGTGGGGTGCGGAAGTGTAGATTTGTCCCCCCCAATAATTCAATAAAGGAAACTGTGTATTTAAACAATATACATATAAAAAGGCAAAAAAAAGAGAGAAATCCGCCATTAATCTAAGAAAAAAAAGAATGAAAATTTTTGGTGAGACCAAAAGGTTGGTGACCCCTGCATTAAAGTATTTCTTCTCCTTGAAAACTGTTTTCTTTTTAAGCTTTAAGATTTTGGGAAGGTGTTGTACCAGATTATCAGTGACACTGACCACAGCAATCTATGAATACAAGCCAAACTGAAATTTAAACAATATTTAGAGGGGACCTATTTTGCAAAATTCTCATTTTGCCACTTGTCATTATTTGTCGTCTATTGTACTGCAGATTGAACACATAAATTTTTTTAATAAGAGTAATGAGTGTCACTATTGTACTGATTAATATTAGTATTAAGACTACTAAATACATGCCATTTAAATCAATATTATTGTTGATTATTCTGCATAGTATATGCATGCAGTTTTGATAAACTCCCCTCTGTACATTTTGCATTACATTTCACTGTAACTTTGCCGACCCCCCAAAAATTGCTTTAAATTTTTTTCCCTGTTTATGGTCCCCCCCAATAATCAGATGAAATCTACGCCCTTGCGTGTCTGTATCCTGCACAACCAATGTCTTCCTAATTGAATGACTGCTTAACCAAATAACCATAAAATAATTTAATTCTTGAATTATAAACATCTGTGTTTGTGTGTGTGTAACTGTAATGTAGTTCTCTCAGCTTAAAATAAGGAACAATGACTTAAATTTATCAGTTGTATATTTATGTATTTTTTCAAGATTGCATCACGAATGTTTAAATGCTGCTTTTTAATACATCTTGGGCTTCTTTTTGATTCTCCTTCTAAAGCGAAGAAACAAAGAGACTGTGAAGTATAACACAGGCTGCACATGCAGCTCACAGCAACAAAGACGTCCAGCAAAATGGAGGTAGTTAAACTGTCAGAGACCCTGAACATAACATGTGGGCGGGGACGACTGTCAGAGAGGCAGACAAGGAAAAGCAGGGCTAGCATAAAGATACATGCTGAATACAAATACAACGGACTGGACAAACATCTGGCCGAACAAAGATGGGTTTACATACAGTATGGAGACAGAGAGATGGGAGGACACCCAGATGTGCAGGAATCTGTGGACAGTGTATGAACAGCAGGCAGACCAACAGACAGAAGGAAGAGACACACCTTAAAGTCACTTTGGCAGCAAGAACAAGTCTTTCCATCACTCTGCTCAACATTTAGGGTCTCCTAAAGAGCACTTTTAAATAACATTTCTAGCAGCAACAACTACAGAACTAGACTTACACATGCCTGGATCTGTATTTTTACTTTCCTATAGTCTTTGGTTTTTCAGGTTTACTTATTCATGCATTGCGATCTCTGTGTTTTAATTGCATTTTCATTTTCCCCTGCCCACTGTTTCCCACTGCCACCAGTCATTATCTCCTCACCAGTCTGTTCTCCACTGGCTTGCCACCCCCACCACACCTGTTCCCCATTCCCAGTCAGTTACAGGCTGTAGTCAATACTTCTATTATTCAAGTTATATATTCTGTTTATTCTTTCTTTTAAATCAATCTAGCAGAGGCTACATATAACTCAAGGGCCAAAATTGGCTCTTGGACAGGGTCCATCCAGCCCCTAATATCCTCAATTGAAAACAAAACAACTGAAAAACTTAATTGAAAAATTTGAAAATGAAAAAAATAAATAAAAACAATCAATGAAACTTAAAGCTGCACTCTGCAGTTTTTGTAGAACGCAGGACTTAGACAATTTTTCAACAGGGAAAGCATTCTGGTCCCTCCCCACTCAGAGCCATATATGGCTCTGCTCCCCCTTGCTCTCGCTGCAGTTTCTGAATGCTCCGCCTCCACTACATGTCCTGTCTCAGCCGCTGCAAAGTTCTGTGATTATATGTCAATAAAACGTTCTAAAAAATAAAATAAAAACAAGGAGCGCTGGTCCAGCACACCAGAACACCATAAAATCTGCTGAGCCTCGCGCAGCCACGTTGAACCCGAGTTTAATTTGCTCGTGACAAATTCACCCATTTCCTCATTTCTGTCAGTGGAGGAGGAAGCGATCACTTGACTTTTGACAAAAAAACAAAAGAAAAGTCCAGATCAGTGTAGTGGAACACCTCATCTCTGATATTTCATACTTGACCTTCAAGTACACCTCTCTGCATCTCTTTGAAACTCTAAGTGTTACACTTTCTTGAAGCTCTCAAGGAAACAAGTGACACTATTATTGTTACAATTATTTTGAATTAATGGACACTAATTAATCAGATTGAACTTTCTCTTTAATGTGTGTTAATTCAGAATTGATCTACAGTATATTTTGTCATTTAATGATGATCTGTTACTTGCATGAGTTTGACCCTTCTGCTGGTTTATTTCTGCAGAGCACAGGTTTTAATATTATGGCACAGTTCAGGGTAAACTTTTAACTTGCAACTTCCTTCTCTGTTTTGTCTGTGAAAGTTAGCCATAATATTCTCTGTGCTCACAGGCCAGGCCATCTGGCCGATTCTGTAAACAGTTTTCCTGTTGTCCGTCAAGAGACATTTCTGCCTATGGGATGAAAACTCCATCCGTTGTTTTGTTAAACCAGCCAATAGTTATTGAGGAGGTGGGGGAGACCCCGCCGCCCATATAAGATCCACTTCCTGCACACGCGGAGAGTGTCGAAGGAGAGGACTTTCTAACAACTGGTTTCCTCCTCTGGAAAAGCTGGAAACGTCCCGGTCATTGTGTCAATTAGACCTACGTTATCAGCAGAATCACAGTAAAGCCTTACTGTGATTCCTTCACTCATTTCTGAAAGAATTTGTTTTCTGAAGTTTATTTTGAAAATCAGTCAGTGCGCTTGGCTCCGTTCCTGCCGGGAGAAGCGTTCTTCTTGCTCGTCTGAATCAGCTCACACACGCGGAAGCCATCTGGATGTGAACTGGACAACACAGTCCGTTAGTGTCCACAAACTTCAACTCTTATCTCCAAGACGTACCGTCAACAGGTAACGAGGCGTTGATGTGTTCTGAACGTGTGAGAAGCAGGGCCGGATCTACAATACGGGCACACCGGGCGCGTGCCCAGGGGCCCGACAGCTCAAGGGGGCCCTCTGCTGGCCAGGAGTGAGCAGTTCAGCCTGGCAGAAAAGTTTTATTTTTTATTTTTATTTTTTATTGTCGCTAGACGTAGATAAAACAAGGCTTTGTCCTCAATTTTCCTTATTATCCAACCCAAATAAAATAAAAAGTTGTTTTTCAAAAACAACTCATAAGTGTCTTTTAGTTTGTTGACATGACGTGTATGATTGGAAGCAGACGGCAATGCACACACTCAGTCCGGTTGGTGGCGGTAATGTGCTTAAAATAAGTTTGCCAACCGCCAATAAACAATAGAAGAAGAAGAAGCAGCTCTGCTCTGTGACCAATGAGCTGACAGCCCTTTTACACACGTGATTGAAACTACAGAATCCGGCTCATCTCATTGGTCCAGTCTTGGCAGTTTACGGAAGACACGGCGCGACAGGATTTGAAGAAGAAGACAGCATGGACGCGAGCGGCAAGCATTCAGGGGATTTAAACAGTGAACATAGATCACCTTCGAGCCTACTCCCCCCAGGAAAAAAAAAGAAACGGCTGCAAAAATACAGAGTCGAGTGGGAAAAGGAATGGTGTCACCAGACGACAGAAACATCGAAGCTGGACCGTAGGAGCAACGAGCTAACATGCTAACAGACCTTACTGTAAGATGGACGGGTGGCTGGTGTCACCAGACGGCAGAAACAGAGGAGCTGGACCGGAGGAGCAACGAGGTAACATGCTAACAGACCTTACTGTAAGATGGACGGGTGGCTGGTGTCACCAGACGGCAGAAACAGAGGAGCTGGACCGGAGGAGCAACGAGGTAACATGCTAACAGACCTTACTGTAAGATGGACGGGAGGATGTCATGTGTGGCTGGAACGCGTGAATGATAAAGGCTACAAAGCGAACTGTACTGTTTGCAAGCATACTTTTTCTGTAGCCCATGGTGGACAGTGTGATGTGAAACAGCATGCTTCTGCAGTTGGACACATAAGAAACGTGAAAAAGAACAAAACCAGGAGAACCCTTGAAGAAGTGGAGAAGATCACTGAAAGTCTTCACCTGGTTGGCAGGTAAAAATTCAATAATTTGTAGTGGTGAACCATGTTTAATTATTGATAGTTATA
>JBBPBX010094548.1:0-13353 GCA_038048925.1 Garcialebias charrua
AGCAAAAGTAAGAGAAGTTAAAGGCTTAATCCAGGAGACCCTGTGGAGAACTTTTGGAAAGATTGAACTGTTAATTGCACTTCAAGTAGCAGAATCAGAATGTGAACATGTTGCCACCATCAAACCAGGAGTGGAAAAGGAGGCATATGACTTCACCATCAACCACCTGAAGGAACTCTTAAAAGCTGCAAAAGAAGCTCATTGTAAATGGAAGAGATGGATCCCTTATAATTATAAGGAGGAAATCCAGGATCGGCTGGGAGGATTGGAAGTAAGTGTCCCCAAGCTTGTCTCTAGGACAGCAGAGTTCATTCATACAAAGCTAAAGGAGGATGAAGAAAAAAGGGGCAAATTGTATCTCCTCAAAATTATTCTCTACCAACCATCAAACTTAAACCAATATCTCTCCCAAAGTTTCTTGGAAACAAACGTGATTTTTACAGATGGAGAAGGGACTGGGAAGCACTTCAAAAACAAGGAGAACCAACCGGTTCAAAGGAGGTGAAAAAAGTGCAGCTCCTGGACAGCCTGGACGAGAGAATCACGAGAGACCTCCGCTTAACTTCCTACAACACTCCAGAAGATATTTTTCAAGTCCTTGAGAACCGCTATGGAAACCAGACAGCAATTGCAATTGAAATTGTGGAAGAGCTACAGAGAATTCCTGCAGTTAGAGGTCACCAGCCAAGAAGAATTGTGGAGTTGATTCAAGCTGTTGAAAAAGCTCTTAAGGATTTAATCGACCTTGGAAATACTGGCGCCATTAAAAACCCTTTGGTGACAAAGTCAATTGAAACTAAACTTCCTGAAGTTTTGAAGAAGGAGTGGCTCGTTTATGCAGCTGATAAAAGGAACACTGTGATGCCAGAGAATCTATTTGGTCACCTCCTTGCATTTCTGAAAGACCAAGAAAAGATTTATGAGCAACTAGAGCAATTGAGAGAGGAGGAGTCAAGCAGACAAGAAACCCAATGGGAACAAAAACACGCCAGAACCAAGGCAGTCAAAGCAAGTGATGACTTTGCAAGATGTGTTGTCTGCGGCGATGGAAAGCATAGAAAAAGACTATTTTTGCAATCAATTCAAAACATTAACAATAACTGAGAAAAGAGCTGCTGTCAAAAAGGTAGGAGCATGCACCAAGTGTTTGGAAATACATGATGATAAATCATACTGCAAACCTAGGTTTTTGTGCAAGAACCATGACTGCAGGAATGGAGAAAGTCCACATCACTATTATCTATGTCCAAGTGCTGAAGTTAAGAAGAGCAATGCAGTCCAGAGGAAGAACCAAATCAATCCAGAGAAAGACAAAAGTAGCAGAAAGTACACAGAGGATCAAGAAGAATTTCTTAAGCAATTGTCACCTGAGTTGGCCAAACATTGCAGAGATGTATTTTCAAATACTGCATCTAGAGCCCTCAGTTCAACTCAGAATCACTCAGATCTCTTGATGGATATTGGAGTGCAGGAACTGCCAGTGTTGATGATGCTTCTTGAAGTAACTCCAAATGCTGGACAAAAGATTGGCACATTAATCGATTTGGCGTCGGATACAAATTACATAACACACAAGGCTGCAAGTAGATTAAAACTACAAAGTGAGGACATCACTCTTATTGTCCATGGAGTTGGAGGAATGAAAGTTTGTGTGGAAACGAAACGTTACCTCCTGAAGATTTGTGTCAAAAACTCCGGAGGCACCTTGAGATCCTACCAGCTTGTTTGTTATGGACTTGACAACATTGCAGACATTCATAAGCATGTTAAAGCAAAACAGCTGCAAATATTTTTTCCAGACGTACCACTGAATGACCTTGCAAGGCCCAGAGAAATAAGCTTACTCATAAGCCATAGAGAAGGTCAGTTGACACCACAAAGAATTAAAGTTGTGGAGAACCTTGTACTGTGGGATGGCCCCTTAGGGAAAGTGGTTGGAGGAACACATCCAGAACTGTTTGAAGAATTTGCCATGACAGTTCATACAACCAAAACACATTTTTCAAGGTCCATGAGAACAGCTGCTGTGAAATATGAAGAAATCATTCATGAGATCCCACAACATTTACCATTAAATCATCAGGTCTCCACTCAACTCAAAGTTTCAAAGACTGCAACTTCAAACCAAGATTTCTTGGAGTGGTGGAGATGGGACAGTATCGGCACAGCTTGTGAACCTACGTGTGGAGGCTGCCGTTGTGGAAACTGTCAGCCGGGAGGAAAAGTGATGACGCTTGCTGAAGAGAGAGAGCTTGAAATAGTGAAGGAAGGCCTTACATACAATGAAGGAGACAGCCACACAGACAAACCTCACTGGCATTCTAGGTACCCATGGTTGGAAGATCCAATATCCTTGCCAGACAACAGAAATGCAGTCAAAGCTACATTTTTTAGAACAGAGAAGCAGCTGACTAAAGAACCCAACTGGAAAGCTGCTTATGCTGAACAAGTGCATGACATGCTTCAACGTGGAGCTGCAATTAAATTGTCTGAGGAAGACATCAGTAGATGGAATGGCCCAGTGTGGTATGTAAGCCACCTAATTGCTCCAAATCCACACTCGGTGACAACTTCTGTAAGACTTGTGTGGAACAGCAGTCAGAAATTTAAAGGAATAAGTATGAATGACCTGCTGTTGAAAGGGCCAGATGTCCTAAACCAAATCCGAGCTGGAGATTATGCAATTACAAGAGTGAACATTGGAGATAAACCTGCAGGATGCATTGCACAGCTGGCGATGCGAGAAACTGCAAGTTTACCCTTATTTACTCATCTTGAAGAGGAGCGGCAAGTTATTCAGAATAACAGCTATGTTGACGACATTCTGATGTCCCACAATGACCCAGACAGGTTAAAGGAAATCACAGAAAATGTGGAGCGCATTCTTAAAGCTGGAGGTTTCAAACTTAAACCCTGGGTGTTTTCTGGGCAAAGTGGGAGGAAAGATTGTACCAACAAACAGGATGAAGCAGGAAAAAAGACTATGGTTCTACCAAACCAGATGCGGGACGAGGATAAAAAAGCACCCGGTCTGGGGTACATTGTGGAGGAGGATAAGCTCCATGTCATGGTTAGCATACATTTTTCAAAGAAGAGGAAAAAAATGTGACTTGGACAAAACCTCCAGTTGGACCAAGTCAGGAGTCCAACACCTAACCCTTTGACAAGACGAGAGCTCCTCAGCCAAGTGTCTGGTCTGTATGACCCAATTGGTTTGGTGACCCCTGCAAAGCAGAAGGGGGCAATCCTGGTGAGGAAAGCCTTCCAGGAAGCAAAAAATGTGAGTAACCAAGTAAAAGACACCTGGGATTTAGCACTCTCAAATGATCTTAGAGAAGATGCAATCATGCTCTTTGGAGAGTACACTCAGCTTGGTAAAATCCAGTTCATCAGGAAAAATCAAGCTGTAAGTAAACCAAAGTGGGAGGCAGTCTGCTCAACTGGGGTAATCTCCGTTAGAAAACGACAAGATGCTCTCAGGGACATTTTTCTTGCTGCTCAAATGGGTGCCAACTTTCCCAACACAACCACAGATAGGTTGGTGGTTTATCAAGACAAAGAGTCTGGATTATTGGTCCGTGGCGGCAGAATACAGATCTTCAGAGAAGACAGAGTTGTAGTTCCCATCATACCCCATGATGCCTGGGAGTCAACACTGTTGGGTCGAGAAGCCCACAATACTGCACATGACAGATTTGCTGGAACCTTCTTGACGATGCGACAGAAGGAGTTCATAAGAACGTATGGAAAGTCAAACCAAAGAGGAATAAAACTCCAGATATACCAAGTACGACAACAGGATTGCGATCTTCCCAGTGGTTCATGGAAAGATCGAGTGGGAGGTGTGAAGTCAAATCAGAAAAAAAAACACTACATGCAGTCACATGGACCTAAAGTGGGACGGACAATGAGAGAACAGGAAGCAGAAGAAAAGAGGAAGAGGGAGTCAAACAAATGGGAGTAGTGGACTCTTGACAAGAGATCTTAGTCAACCTGTGTGGAACTGGATGAATCTGTGAACGGGTGAAGAGGCAGCCGGTAAGACTAACCATATTGTTTGTAAGATTGAACTTTAAGGCTGCCTACATTCCTCCAGCTGGGCTTCCAGGGTGTTGGTCGGCTAATTAGCACCCATTAGCAGCAACATATGAACTGAATATGAACTGAAGTGGTGGACTGTGGTGGTGGAACCTGGTGTTGATTAATTGCTCATCATTGAACTGATTGTTGTGTTGTTGGGTGGTGGATTTGGATGTTAAATTAACTGAAAGTTATTTATATTAAATATTTATGTTGATTAGCATTGAAAAGTAGATGTTTAATAAATGTAAATGTTATGTAGAAGGAAATATTAACTTGAAATGCACTTTAAAGTTTAAAGTTACTAAAGTTTAAGTAGTTACTGGTTCATTTAATTTGGACTACTTTGTGAGTTTAATTCTTGATGGGTTGTTCAGTATTGTTTATTTTATTTAATTTCTGTGTAATTGAGTGAAAATAATTTATGTAAACTTATATTTAGAAGTAATTATGTGTTCCTTTGGGTTTGTTTAAAGGTTTTTACCTGCTTCTGGACCAAATGGGAGCATTTCTTGACACTAATAAATAAATGGTGGTCAAAAAGAAGAAAATTGCTTGGCCCTTTGAGTAAGACCCTGTTAAATCAAGTTTGCATGAATTTATCCATCCCTTCTCAAGTGGGGAAGCTGCACGGTTTAAGAAGATAACTTGACAAACCCGAAAGCTGGCCCAAACAGATGACTCAGCTGAGCTTGGCATACAAATGTATTGTGCTTAGCTAACGTCCAGTTTTTAGCTTTGAGAGTTTGTCTGCTCGCATTTGGCCTTGCAAGCTATCATACTTGTCTTTGTGATGGGATTCATTGTGTCGCTGCAGATCGTATTCTTTGAATACCGCCACCGCCTCTTTACAGATGAGACAGACAGCCTTTTCTTTGCATTGAACAAAAAAATAATCGTTTGTCCACTGCAGCTTAAATGTTCTGCATTCTGAATGATTTTTTCTCTTACCGAAGGGTGGAACAGAATGTCGTGTTTTGGATGTGTCAGCGTTTTTCCCCAAACGCTGACACAATAAATTAAATGTGGAACAATAGTTCAAAATAGTTCATAACTAAAGAACATTTTATTGCAAAAGTCCAACTTTATTATCAAATGCAAATACACATATGAAAAAAAATCTAAATGCTCTCTGGTATTGTTCTGGGGCCCGGACCAAATGTGGAGGCGGGCCGGATCCGGCCCGCGGGCCGTAGTTTGGGGACCACTGCTCTAAAGGATTAACTTTCTGTAGAAAAAATTAAAGCAGTTAAAAAGGATGGTTACGTTTCCCCCTAAGGAACAAAAACTGTCATAAAGTAAAAGGGACTTCTATGAGTTATGAAAGCTCTCCTAAATTATTGATTTGATGCACATCTACAACTCAGTAACTGTTGGAGAAGATCAAGATGGTTGACAGTCAACTGAAGGTAAGTACAACAATGGAAATAGCTCAGTCACATGGATGGATGGTGTATGGATGGATGGTGGATGGTGGATGATGGATGATGGATGATGGATGTATGGATGGATGGTGTGTAAATGGTGTATGGATGATGCTGGTTGGTGTTTGAATGATGGATAGATGGATGGATGGATGATGCTGGGTAGTGTTTGAATGATGGATAGATGGATGGACGGATGGATGGATGGATGGTGTATGGAATGAGTTACCTCTGCTCGTCAGATAGGCCCCCTCCCTCTCCGTGGTCAAATCCCGTCTGAAGACCCATTACTATTCTGTCGCTTTCAACACCAGCTGATCTGTGTTTGGTTGTTTTGTTTATGATCTGCGATGTTCCTATGTCTATTTTTTGTACTTCATTGTGTGTGTTGCCTGTTGTTTGTTTGTTTGTTTGTACAGCACTTTGGTTGGCCTTGTCGCTGTTTAAAGTGCTCTATAAATAAAGTGGTATGGTATGGAAGGATGGATGGATAAATGGATGGATGGATGGATGGTGGATGGTGAATGGATGAATAAATGGTGTATGGATGATGCTGGGTGGTGTTTGAATGATGGATAGATGGATGGATGGATGGATGGATGGATAGATGGATGGAGTATGGAAGGATGGATAAATGGATGGATGATGGATGGATGGTGGATGGATGGATGGATGTAAGTAAGTAAGTAAAGTTTATTTATATAGCACTTTTCATAGATAAAATCACAAAGTGCTGTACAACATGTAAATAAAAGATTAAAATAGACAAAAGAATGGATGGATGATAGATGGATGGACAGATGGATGGATGGACGGATGGATGGATGGATGGATGATGGAGGGATGGAGGGATAGAGGGAAGGATGGACAGATGGATGGATGGATAAATGGATGGATGGATAGAGGGAAGGATGGACAGATGGATTGGTGGATGGATGGATAGATGGATTGATGGATGGTGTATGGAAGGATGGATAAATTGATGGATGGATGGAGGGACGGACGGATGGATGGATGGATAAAGGGAAGGATGGACAGATGGATGGTGTATGGAAGGATGGATAAATGGATGGAGGGACAGACTGATGGATGGATGGATGGATAAAGGGAAGGATGGACAGATGGATGGAATGAGCTCTATTAAAATGTGACAGGACATAGAATCACTGCCCAGGAACCAGAAGGTGTCATCAGTAAGCAGAGCTAAAGAAGCCTGGAACTCTTAAAGCCAAACCCTGAATGGTTCTGAAAGCTTGCTCTCTTCTCTGAATCGGAGTTCCTATGATGGACTCATCACAACTTGACCCATGAGCTCTGCATTTAGCTGTGGCCATTTGAGTCTTTTTGGAGACAGACGAGACCATATTTGGACAAACGTGTGGGACCAGAGAGTGATATTCGATTAGGCCTAAAATTTAAAGCTTTTGGTGGAGCTGAACTCTACAAAATCTTGTTGAAAAAAGAAGCCACATTGTTCGTGTTTTATGTCTTATTGTCTGAGTGAGAAGTTTTATGTGAGTTTACACCAGACTCAGTGTTATTTAAAGATGGAGAACCCATCGGCCCACTTAATGTGCAGATTAACTGGTAGCCCAAGGGTCACTGGCCTGGCCCCTGAAAGGCCACTAAACAGCTGACTGAGTGAGCACTGCTGCGTTTGAATCTTGTCAGAAATTACAATAAAAAAATCCAACTTGGACGTTAATAAAGAGATATTTATAAGAGAGAAACAGATATTTCCAGCAAGACATCTCGACCAAGTCAAGTCAAGCAGCTCAAATGAACTAGTGCCCACTCAGCTGCATGCTCACCATGCCGCCATCCACAACAGTTTTCCGTTGTATTTTGAATAGCAGAAATAAGCTTAGCCCCTTTTTTTTGTTTTTGTCCCCATTACAGAGCAAAGAGAGGAAATTGAAAATTCCCTCTGTCTGTGTTGTGAACATGGTAACATTAAAAATAAGTGAGGTAATGACATCCATTTTTGTGTGTGGCTCCCCCCCACCCCCGGTTCCCTGGCTGCCATTCCGGGGGTGGGGTCCGGAGAGAGGGCAGGACATTGGCTGTTGGCCTGGACTATGGGGGGGTTCGGGGCCTGGGGAGTTGCCGGGGGCGGGGCTGGCGCTGCGCCCTCCCTGGTGCTGTTTGGACTCCCTGAGCTTGGCTCCTGGGTGTCATGGTTGGCCCGCTGGCCGGTGGCTGCCGGGGCCTGGCGGGCGGTTGGCTGGGGGCGTGCGCTTGGTTGTTGGTGGTGTGTGTGTGTGTGGGGGGTCAGGGGCGTGGCCTCTCTGTGGCGGGGGGTGTCCTGTCAGCTGGGCGTGGCTTGGGCCGAGTCTTGGATGTCGGCTCCTCTCCGCCCCAGAATGAATGAATGGGTCTACCTCCTGGGTTTGGGTATAGTCTGCCCTCTGTAGGGGGTAGGTACATGACTTGGACCTGGGGGGTATAGAGTGTGTATCAGAAGCATGAATGGAATGTGTCGTTATTGTATGTCTTTGAGTGAGTGAGTGTGAGGATGAGGGTGGGATTGTGCAATTGTATCTGTGTATGAATGGGTAATTGTCAGGCTGGGACTTAGATTGCCCCATGAAGGCACCATGTGTCGTGTCCCTGGGCAAGACACTTAACCCCGAGTTGCTCCTGGTGGGACTGGCTGGCGCCTTGCATGGCAGACTACCGTTACCGGTGTATGAATGTGTGTATGAATGGGTGGATGGCTGGTACTTTGAAGCGCTTTGGGGCCCCTCATATCGGGTTGGAAAGCGCTATATACCGTATTTTCCGGTGTATAGGTCGCACCTTTTTATGGTTTTTTCAAGGCCTGCGACCTATACACCGGTGCGACCTATTTATGGATTTTTTTTCATATTTTTAGACCAATTTTTGGCTGAGTTATGGCCCTTTTTCCCTGTTGCATAAAATGGTGCAGTACCAGTTACGGCCACCAGGGGGCAATGCAAGTATCCTGCACTGGTTTCCACAGCAACTGCAACTCTGAGCAGATCACCTTCAGCTGCAACTGTGTCATTTATTAACAAAAATTAAAGTGAGACACAGTCTTACAAAAAAGGCAGCCAACAAACATTTTTTTAGGAGTCTGTAGTTTAATTTTAATGATGTTGGTGGTATTTACATTTTGAAATAAGCTGATTTGTAATAATTTATTAACAAATATCAAAGTGAGACACAGTTTTACAAAAAAGGCAGCCAACAAACATTTTTTAGGAGTCTGTAGTTTAATTTTAATGATGTTGGTGGTATTTACATTTTGAAATAAGCTGATTTGTAATAATTTATTAACAAATATCAAAGTGAGACACAGTTTTACAAAAAAGGCAGCCAACAAACATTTTTTTAGGAGTCTGTAGTTTAATTTTAATGATGTTGGTGGTATTTACATTTTGAAATAAGCTGATTTGTAATAATTTATTAACAAATATCAAAGTGAGACACAGTTTTACAAAAAAGGCAGCCAACAAACATTTTTTTAGGAGTCTGTAGTTTAATTTTAATGATGTTGGTGGTATTTACATTTTGAAATAAGCTGATTTGTAATAATTTATTAACAAATATCAAAGTGAGACACAGTTTTACAAAAAAGGCAGCCAACAAACATTTTTTAGGAGTCTGTAGTTTAATTTTAATGATGTTGGTGGTATTTACATTTTGAAATAAGCTGATTTGTAATAATTTATTAACAAATATCAAAGTGAGACACAGTTTTACAAAAAAGGCAGCCAACAAACATTTTTTAGGAGTCTGTAGTTTAATTTTAATGATGTTGGTGGTATTTACATTTTGAAATAAGCTGATTTGTAATAATTTATTAACAAATATTAAAGTGAGACACAGTGCGACCGGTGCGACCTATACACCGGTGCGACCTATTTACGGATTTTTCCAGTTTATTGATAAATATTAGGCACTGCGACCTATACAACGGTGCGACCTATATAGGTATACCATTTACCATCTTGGATACAGCTGGGGGTGCTTGCGTCACGCCCCTGCCATGCAGCCCCCTAGTGGGGTGTGCCCTTGCCTGCCGGCGCGCTTGGGGCCCTCAGTGTCTGGGGCTGGGCGCTTGGGCATGTGTCGGTTTGGCCTGGTGACTGCCTGGTGGGGCTCGGGTCCTTTGGTCCTGTTGGGGCCTGGCCTGGGGGGGTGGGGGTTTCCTTGGTCCGGGCCTCTGTGCTCAGGCCTGGATTTGCCTCGATGCGGGGTGTTCCGGCGGGGGCCTATGAGTTTGATGCTATTGGCCCCGGGATGTCACTGCATGTGGTCGCTGGTGGGGCTTTTCTTCTCCCCTATGGTCCGATCTGGGGGGTGGGTGAGTGGTTTGTCCTGTGTGGGTGGCCCTGGGGGCTCTGCGCTCGGGGTCCCTCTTGGGGTCTTGGGCTCTAGTCCCCCCTTTGTCTGTCTTGGGTCTTGGGGGTCGGGTCTCTGCTGCTTCACAGTCACTATTACCGTATTTTCCGGTGTATAGGTTGCACCTTTTTATCATTTTTTTCAAGGCCTGCAACCTATACTCAGGTGCGACCTATATATGGCTTTTTATCACTTTCGGCGAAATAAATTTTTAAATCCAGCTCATTTCACAATTACGTTCATTTATTAAGGAAAAGTTCAGCTCAGACATATATTTGCTATAATTTTTATCAAACAAATAATTGTTTTTAAGTGTTAATCTTCTTAAAAGCCTTGCTGTGTGCTCCTGTGGCAGACATTTGCAGCAGAGCTAAACGTAGGTGCGACCTATACACCAGTGCGACCTATCTAGGGATTTTCCCAATCTATTGGTGATAATTGGACAATGCGACCTATACACAGGTGCGACCTATACACCAGAAAATACTGTAAATGTTCTATTAGAGAAGCCTTATACACTTAATACATGCTCTCAACCACATACAAATAGATGCAGGGATGTGTAGTGGGCATGACCATGTCCACTTTGACACACCTTTGTACTTTTGAACTGTTCCAGAGATGACCTTTACTGACCTCTCAGTAAAGCAAGACACTTACTACAAATTATTCCATTAGTTATAATCTGAGAATATAGTCACCAAAAGAGACTATTTCTATCTTTGATTTTATTCTAATGTAATCAAAAGAATAACTTTTGTCATTTTCATGATGTGTGCTTTTAAGCTGCTGTTATTCTGTTAATATGTAGTATTACTGTGTTACTTGACCATATAATGGTGTCATAGTTGAATTTTATGTCAAACTGTGCTTTTCAGATTTGTTTTAGAAGTGTTAAGACGCTAATCCAAGTGTTTTTCCTCTTGGAGTCTATGAGTCTGTCTTTTCCTAAACATTTCTCTCTGCTGCTAGTTGTGGCCTTGTACTCTGATAACAACAAGTGAACTCCCCGACCGGTCCTGTCGGACCAATGGGGAAGAAACCAGTCGCTCTCCTCTCAGAGCTGGAACTAAGTTCTAAGTTTTGCTGAAACGCTTCAGAGTTTCTGGGAGCTTAAAAGACATGAACACGTCCCAAAGAGCTGAATGAATGCCTGTCACCCGCCAAGGACAGTCATTCAGCTAAGGACTGATAACCTGCTGTTATGAGTCCACGTCGAATGAGCGTAAGCTCAAAACTTTGTTATTCCTTCCTGGAATAAGTTATCTTGAGCCAAAAACCACGACTGCCACGGCTTCTGCCGACGAAAGCGAGTATCACCGACACCGACAAGGTAAACACGTGTGGAGTCCAGCTTGGACTTGCGGGACCGACGACTCGTCAGTCCAAAGCTGATCACAGCTCTTTACCAGAACCGAGGCGGACGTCTTAAGGTAAAGGAGCCGCTGTTTGCTTGCTGGAGGTGTGATGATATCTTAGCTGGACGCGTATGGAAGAGTGTCATCTGGTTTCATAAATGCAAGATAAACTTCCTCTCTTAACCTCCCAATTCTTCTTAAATCTTTCCTCCTATCTTTTTCCCTCAATTCTAAGCTGGAAACTATTTTAAGCTAAAGAGCCCTCAGACTAAATATGTTTAACATCCAGTATTGAAGTCTGTTGTGTTAAATTTAAGTGTGCTGACGTATTAAATTGAAAGAAAGTGAAATCATATCAATCAAGTGTAATGGTGTTAATTTAGTGATTTATTTTAAATAAATGGTAGTGTCGCCTGGCATACCAACTAAGTTAACGTGTCCATTGTCACTCTATAGCTCTGTTTATTTATCCATCATAAAGATCACAGAAATATTGGGTAAACTGAAAAAGAAAAGAATCCGTGAAATTACTATTCAATCTGAATAAGTAAATTAATTAAGGTAAAGAGGTCAGTATTAATATTGACCTCCTCATAATCCTTTACATCTGGTGGCCCTCGTACCGGCTTCTGAAAGTTTATTGATAAATCTGTGATCCCTCATGAACTGTAACGTCATGTTTGCATATTAGGATCCAAGTTTTAGACTCTAACAGATTAATTATTTTGGCTGGAAAAGTGTTCAGAACGATTGCAGGACTGCAGTTAATGACATTTGAAGCTGAGATTGTTATTTGTTCAACTCTTTTACACGCTGTTGGAAGCTTTAGGTGAGGTTTGGTCAGCCCGTGGTCTGTGGGGGTTCTGGTTCCGGTCCAGTTCACACAGACTCCTGTACAAAGCTTTGTTTGACCGCCGTGTCAAAAGCCTGAAAGCTATAATTAACATCTAAAAGATCGTTGTGCTGGTATTTTACATGTTAGAGCAGGTCAAAGAAGCATATTACTGTTAGAACGTTGTCGGATAGTGGTTCTGAAACCCGAGTTCTGCTCCTTTATAGTGGACAGAACCGACTTGAACGCCGCTCCGAGGGAGTCCGTGTCGTGTTACAGTTGACGTGCTGGTTACTGAGCGTAGCTTAGTTGTGCCTGTTTTAAATGTGATTGCCATGTTTCAGAGTTTTGGGGAGTTAATTTGATGCGTTTGAGTTGATTACGAGTCTATAAAGTTGCGCTCTGCTGTGCTAAAGCTAACGTTACAGAGACGTGTCATACACGTTTTGTTTATGAGCTGTGATTGGATGAACGAGAGCTGTGAACTGTCAATCACTCTCGTAGCGAACGCTGATTCGCTGATTCGCTGATTTGGGAACGCACGCTGTTGCGAACAACCCACTTTGTCGTCATTTCCGGCACTGCACTGGTCGAAGGTAAGAAACTACATTCACCATGATTGCTTGGAATGAACTACAAACGCTGTGATTGATTGGTTGACGTCACGTATCTGTTTAGCGAGCTCCGCCTCGCCCAACGGAAGCTGGTGACGCGCCACGCACGCTGCTGCGTCGACCCGCCCATTTTGTCGTCATTTCCAGGTGCAATTTGGGTGACAAGCAGTTCACTCTCACAGAATAAACGGAGATTTCACTGAAAGTTTAAAAACTCATTTGAAGCCATCTAAACTGTCTAATCATACAGATGTGTCTCTGACAAGACCGTAGTTCGAGCGTTTATCACGAACACACTAGAAACTAACTCTAAAAGGTAGTTTTCAGTTAAATACTGAATGAAATAAATCAGTCTCCACGTGATAAAATTAAGACTCAAAGCTGCCCCCTGTTGGTTAAAAGACGTTGACAGATGAGTTTTCTCAAATACATCATGAGAAGTCAGCATTTTTATGGTGAATTACCAGCTTTTAAAATTGTTCTGTACGCAAACAAAAACTCCTGTTTATTCTAAATACAAATTTTAGAATAACAGAGGTACAGACAAACAATTTATGCTCATTTTAAATACTGAAGAGATTTAAAATAACACTCAAAAGGGCATTTTTTATTTGATTTTCAAATTAAATAAAAAAAAATGATGGAGAATAGAGCATTTCCACATTAAGCTCTTCACA
>JBBPBX010094549.1:0-13353 GCA_038048925.1 Garcialebias charrua
CCCCGAGTTGAGATTCTCAGACTGTGAGAAAGCTTTACTGACCACAGTGTGGGCAGTTAAACATTTCTCCAGCTACATTGGTGGACAGAAAATCATTGTGGAAACACAACACCAGCCAGTGACCTTTCTTAACAGTGAACGCATCAGAGATGGTGTGGTGACAAACTCACGTGTTGCAACGTGGCTCATGGCGCTTCAAAGTTTTAACCTAGACATACGTTATGGTCAAAACAAGAAGTCTCATCTGGGGACGGACTTGGCAATCTGCCAGAAGTGTACACAAGATGTACCAGCCACCCAGCCGCCGGTTGAGGTAAAACCCCCAGTAACTGAAGACCCGAATCACCACTTCTTTGATGACAATATCTGCAAAGATATGACAACGTTGTACGTGGATGGATCTTCATTCCTCCGCGACAAGATCTGCAGAGCAGGTGTTGGAGGGGTCCTCCTCCAAGACCAAGAGCAGATAACTTTCAGCTACAAATTAGGCTCTCAGACTTCTCAGTATGCTGAGATTGCAGGAATCCTAATAGCTCTCCAGATGGTAGTAGAACGCTCCATCAAGACGCTAGTTATCTGCACTGACTCTAACTATGCTCGTTTAAGTTTCGCTTGTCACCTCGCTGTGTGGAAACAGAACGGTTTCCTAACAAGCGACAGAAAAGTGGTCAAACACAAAGAGCTTTTCATAGCGTGTGATCACTTGGTGACATCACACGACTTACAGATCTACTGGAAGAAAGTTCCAGGGCATTCTAGAGTCCCAGGCGATGACAAGCACTACAATGACATTGCAGATTCCTTAGCCAAAGAAGGAGCCGACGAAGGTCCTCTATGGTCCTTCGACCCCTCCTGGTTAATCGAGACTCTGCCAACACATCCTTCAGTCAGAGTTATGGCAGTCACACGTGCACAGGCCGCAACCAGACCTGCTGACAACGCAGTCTCTGTACGACCCGCACTGACTGACCCAGACATCATCCAACTACAAAAGTCGGATCCTGCTATCAACTCCATGATACTGTACCTGACTGATCCGAAAAAAAATAGTCCGTCTAAAGACGACCTGGATTCCGATCCAGACCTTAAGGTCCTCTATCAGCTGCGCAAACAGCTAAAACTAATCAAGGGCATCTTAACTTTCGCTCATGGACCAACGTCCTCACCTGTGTTCGTGGTTCCCCATGACCAAAGGGGGGTGATGTTAGTTCATGCCCATGATCTCCCGTCCGCAGGACACAAAGGAGATAAAGCCACGCTGACGGCATTAAAACAAATTGCCTATTGGCCTGGAATGAAAAAGGATGTCAAGGACTACATTGAAGGGTGCGTGGTCTGTGGCCAGTTTCAGCCAACCAGACCACTTCACAGAGCACCACTGCAAAGCAGAGGCATTGCATTCCCATGGTCTGACCTCCAGATCGACTGGGTTGGACCACTCACTAAGAGCTCTAGAGGAAATAAATATTTTCTCACGGTAACCTGTGCATTCACCAAATGGGTAGAATGCCTACCAGCTCCTAACGACACAGCACAAACCACTGCTATGTTGTTAATGAATCATATATTCTCAAGGTTTGGACTTCCCCTTAGGGTGAACTCAGACCAAGGTACACACTTCACAGGTGAAGTGATGAAAGAACTGTGGAAGACGCTAGGCGTCAAGGCTAACTTTCATGTCGGCTACCACCCACAGGCTTCAGGCCAAGTAGAAAGAGCAAACAGAACTGTGGTGAGTATTTTGAAGAAATACGTGGCTGCAAACCACAAGGACTGGGACGTGAAACTCCCTCTGGTCCTCATGGCCATAAGAGCCACTCCACACACATCAACTGGCATCTCTCCCTTCGAGATGATGACCGGTCGACAAATGACTCTCCCTCTACACCTGTTGTACCAACCAGGCGACGCCGCCATGGCGACAGCCTACACCACACAACAATACATGAAAGATTTGAATGTACACCTCAGAAACACTTTTGCTTTCGCCCAGAAAAACCTGGAAAAATCCGCTGAAGGACGTAAGGCGTACTACGACCAGAAGGCCTCTCACAATGAACTCCAAGTGGGAGACAGAGTCTGGTACTATACGTTCGCCCCAGCAACTGGGAAAGGAGGGTCCGAGACCGGAACTCTCGCCCGCAAACTAATGCCCAGGTGGACTGGACCTCATCTGATAACAGACAAAGTGTCCTCAGTCGTCTACGAAATCAAAATCAGCAAAGGCCGCAAAGAGCCAATTGCTAAATGGGTACATCGAAATCAGATCAAACCTTACAAGGCGTTCAATGACTCCACAAAAGACAAAGATCTCACAAACACACCGACTTCATGGGATAATAAGGTCGTCCAAACACAAGTTAGTAAATAAACTAATCAGGTTTAAACTACCGTATTCCCACCCTATAAGTCGCATTGTCCAATTTGAACTTAGAAACGCTAAGCCTAAAACCCACAACAAAAACTAACCTTAACAACCGTTTAAATCCACGAGATTTAATTTGACCTCGGTCATAAAGTTGAGACCTGTTTTTCTTGTGTGTTGCACTTTGGAATCTGACGACAAGAGTGTGTCGAAGCAGTGAAACGTTGTTTCCTTGTTGTTTAGTCATTACTGTTGTCATTAGTTGAGATATTGTTTGGTTCTGAACACTCCCAGCCAAAAAGGTTTTGTATTAACATTGGTTAATGAATGATATGGATTTAACTATGCCAACATGCAGTTCGTTTTGTTAAATCTCAATCGTCGAAGAGTCAATGTAGTTTAAAGCTACTCAAGGTACCATAAACTATATTGACCTCACAATTTCTAAATTGAACCGATTCGATCGTTTCTATTCTAGATTGTCTATTCATTTTGATGAGTCTCGCCATAGACTTCAAAATTTATTAGGAATACCAAATCCTACGTCGTTCGTCTAAAAGACAACAGACATTTAGATCAAACTATATTTCATTTTATGTTAGTTTAACCTAAACTAAGTAATGAATGGAGGAATAGTTTGGAATTAGAGGCCTTCGTTACAGAAGCCCTCCAAAATTCTATAGGTACAGATCCCTATACCTAATTTATAGATTTGATCCACCCCTTAATTGGTAATTGTAGCTGATCTAAACCATGATAGCTTACATACCAGGTGCATATAGGTAAGGCTTAATGTAAAATCCCAATCATAAGCCCACCTTAAAAACCACATAAATGCATGACACATAGAACCAGAGTGGCACGGACTGGAAACCAACCAGCCTCCAACCATCGATGTGGGGACCTGCAGCTCCAACGCTTGGTCTTCAACCTTCATCCAAGGGCCGCCTCCTCTGCGTCAAATCGAGGGATCCCCTCTACATGCTGATTATGAAAACAATTGTTGCTGATCATTCAACAAAACTAATCGTTGGGGATTTACTGCTGTGGAATTACCGCTGTGGATTATAAGACTTTGCTTTCCAAGGGATCACAGACTTTGTTTTCCAAGAGTTAACAGACTTTGTTTTCCAAAGGATTAAAAGCTTTTCGCAATGGGATTACCTACGAACAGTATGGAATTTCCAAAAACTTTATGGGATTATAATTTTTGATTTTTTTTTTCCACTTGCTGGATTACTTCAAGATCAAAGACAGTTCAAGGTTTCCTTTCGTGTTGGACCCCATCCCCAAGGACTGGCGATGGCTTCCAAAAGGGGGGAGATGTAGTGGACCTACCCAGGGTCAAATTAAGGTTTTTGAACTGTCCAGTGATGACCTTTACTGACCTCTCAGTAAAGCAAGACATTTACTACAAAATTATTCATTTAGCTATAATCTGATAACATAGTCACCAATAAGAGACTATTTCTATCTTTGATTTTAGGCTGATGTGATCAAATGAATAATTTTATTTGTAAGAGCATCAGTACATTTTAATGTCAGATAAATCAAATACTCTGCTTAATTCAAAATGTTGTACATGGAGGATTTCTCCTCTCCTCTCGAACTTGCATGTGAAGATAAAAGGAACACTTTATCTCATTCATTTTAGCTTGAGCTCAGGACAATCTAGACACCCAAAGACTTTTGTTTTTGTCCTATTTAATAATCAAGCTATTATCATTAATAGGTCCCATATGTGATGCTTAATGACGTTGTTTTAATCAAACCAACAGTATTTTGTTAAAGTGTTAAAGCAAAGGAATCAGTTTTATGATAAAATGCTGACATCTGAAACTAACACTTTATCTTTCTGACAAACTAATCTTTTGACCCCCTTTCAACATGTTGATGTCATCCTCACATCAACTTATGATGCCATTCGGCCAATCAGAAAGAACACATTTTCTGGGTCACGTCTCAGTTAAAACCTTCACATCTTTCTTTCTCTAGAGTTTTGCTGAGGACTTCGAGCTATGAGGTTCCCCAAAGAACTGATGATCGTCTGGTCAACACGCTAATGACCATGTCATTCAGTTAAAGACTTATAACATGCCAAGTTATAAGCCATCTTCAACAGCTGAAAAGCTCTCTTTTATTGACATTCCTTTAAGGAACGTCTTATCTTGGAAACACCACCAGGAGCTGCCGTTACTTTCGGTTCGAGTCAAGGCGCACGTCTGGAGACGCTGAGAATGGTAAACGAACTGACCAAACTGGACCGAGGGAGACTGACCATCTTCACGAGGTAACAAGTCGTCAAATGCTTTGCCAAGGGTACCAACGTGTAGCTTTAATCGGCCGGAGAACTGCCATGTTTCTGGTTAAAACACATCAAGATAACTCCCTGACTCTTAACTTTTCTTCCTCCATAAATTTCTCCTCCTAAACCTTTTCCCTCTCTGTCTAAGCTGGAAACTATTTTAAGCTGAAATGCCCACAGACTAAATATGTTAACATCCAATATTTATGTCTGTTGTGTTAAATTTAAGTTTGCTGACGTATTAATTTGAAAGAAAGTGAAATCATGTCAATCAAGTGTAATGGTGTTAATTTAGTTGATTTATTTTAAATAAATGATAGTGTCTCTTTGACATATCAAACTAAGTTAACGTCTTTGTCACTTAATGGCTTTGTGTATTTATCCATCATAAAGATCACAGAAATATTGGGTAAACTGAAAAAGAACAGAATCCGTGAATTTACTATTCAATCTGAATAAGTAGATTAATTAAGATAATAAAGAGGTCAGTATTAATATTGACCTCCTCATTAATTCTTACAATTATTTCATTAAAAAAAAGTATTCAATGTAAAATGGTCCAGAACTTCCAGTGGGGCGACGCCCTGGCGCTCGCTATCTGCCGGCCGCCCCTGCTCTGATGGCTACATTTATTTTAATTTGCTCATAAAAAATGATCAAACATTAATAATTTTGTATTATGAATGTCACTGGTGGTGTTTTACAATTTCTTAACACTGTATTGATCTGGAGAATAAAAACAAAGCCTCTTGCAAGTAGAAATGCAGAAATGTTTTAATCTCACTTATTTTCCTTTCTATAATTTATATATATTATTTATTTTTATATATTTTTGTTTGTTCTTTGTTGTTTTAGTGAGTCAAATAGGTTCTTCTCATTGTGAGCATTTCATTGTACTGTTGACCTTGTTTTAATCTGCATTTGATAACACCATAAAAACTTGAAACGTTATTTTTTTGTTGTTGAGAAAATAGCCCCCCCTGATGGACATATGAGGAGCCGCCACTGCTGATATGTGGAGACGTTTCAATAGACACACATGCATCATGGATCGGAAATCTGCAGTTTGGATTGAAAAAATCTGATGCGTAAATGATGCTGGTATTGGAGGCCAATACAGATATCGGCACGGACCCATCCCTACTTCGTACCCAACCCTGGGCTGCAATTGGCAACCCCATAATTATGGCACTGGGGCAATGACCTCCCACATGCTAACATACATGGGCTTTGACTGCGATGGCTGGGAATCGAACCCAGGTCAACTGCTTGGAAGGCAGCTATGCTCACCACTGCACCACCATCGCTAAAAAAGCTGTGGCCATATATGTATATATATATACAGTAAATATATTTATATATCATGTACACTCTCTCTCTGCACCCTAGAAACCCAAACAATCAGGCCAGGTTTTTTTTTATACCTCTTTTTGCTTCCTTTCACCTGATCCCATTGCAAATAGATTGTGTGCTGGAATACTGTACTTGTTTAAAAAAAATAATGCTGGGAAAATATTAAACATTGAAATTGTGATTAATCACAATATTTTTTGATTAACCATGATTAATTGCATTACTATAGACAAAATTAAATTGGGACTCAAAGATGTTTAGAGCATTTTTAAGGTACTGTTTTATATAAAACAGGTTCAATGCATTTTAAAAAAATGAACATTTTAACAGCAGTGTTCCTCCTAGCTTGTTATGTTATGTTTATGCCATCATGTTTAGCAACTTTTAATAAAACCAGGATGAGTTACAACATTTAATTTCCCTTTGGGATTAATAAAGTGTTTTTGAACTGAACAGAAACATTCCTGCTATGAGTTTTGGTATTTTTGGCTTTTCCGTCCATGTTTTTCAATAATAAACATAACAAAGACAAAAGTTTCTGAATCGCTCTTAGTCTGGTCCCTCACTTTGCCCGCACCAACAGGACTTCTGGGATCACTGGGACACGCAAACACCTCCACCACGATAAGGTGGCGATTCACCGGGGTGAGGGGAAGGGGTGGGGGAAGGGGTGGGGGGGATGTCTGTGTCTATGTCTGTCTGTGTCTGTCTGAGTCTGTGTCTATGTCTGTGTCTATGTGATGACCAGTGAATACATTTGTCTAAACTGTGGTAAATGGACTGTACTTGTATAGAGCTTAACCATAGTTTCCGGTGAAAAACCTACACGGCACGACGGTAACAGAGTCGGCTGTCATCACCGTGCTGCAGTAAAAAAAAAAAGATAATCCAAAACAAATTTAACGTCACTGGTCGGTGTTGTAAAAGTCTGTGTTTGTGTGTGTGTGTGTGAGGTCTGTGTGTCTGCGTCTGAGTCTGAGTCCGTGAAGGGAAGAGCATTCAGTTGGAAGCGTTTTTATTTTTCTTCCAACTGTCAGGCTTTCGGAGACCAAAGAAATGTCGTGTTTTCTTCCAGAAAGATTTCTTTGTCTCTCTGGGCTGAACCTCGGTCATCTCGGGCAGGGATGTGGTCTGGACCGAAGCCTGAATCTCTTCGTTGAGCTGGCTTAAAAACGTTTTCGACACGACTTTAAGCGCCTCAACATCCAAGCCATTGCTGACTTTGAGTTGGTCGTAGGATGTTGACATTTGTTCCAGCTCTTGTTTGTGCTTCAACTCTGCGTCCTCTGCGACCTGACACAGAGCCTGGATCTCCACCTCCATGGTCAGTTTCAGAAGATCCTGCTGGCGCTCAGTTTCTGTGACCTGATTCTGTAATGTCACAGCCTGCTGATGAAGTGAGGCAAATTCCAGCTGGTATTTGCTGCTCAGATCATCAGTTACCAGTTTAGCTTCATCCAGCAGCCGCTGGAGAGCCTCAGTTTTCTCTTTCTCCAGCCGGAGTTCCAAAGAAAACTTCTCTTGGCTCACGACGTGAGCCACTTTGAGCTGGTCATAGGACGTTGACATTAGCTCAAGATCTCGTTTCAATTTTTGCTCTGCGTCTTCTGAAATTGTACGCAGAGCCTGGATCTCCTTCTCCATGGATATTTTCAGAAGATCCAGCTGAAACTTGTTTTCCGTGGCCTGATCTTGTAAAGCCACAACCTGCTGATGAAGTGAGGCGACTTCCACTTGGTGTCTGCTGCTCTGTTCATCAGTCAGGCGTTTGGCTTCATCCAGCAGCCGCTGGAGAGCCTCCGTTTTGTCTTTCTCCAGCCGGAGTTCAGACAAAAACTTTTGTTGGCTGGTCACGTGAGCCACTTTGAGTTCCTCATAATCCTGCTGAAGGAGCTTCTTCTTCTTTTGCTTGATAGAACTCTGTACCTGGGAGCCAATCTTGGCACAACTTAGAGTTTCTGCATCAGTATACTTCTGCAGTCTCTCGTATTGTTGCCGAACCTCCTTTTCTTTTTTAATAAAGACCTCTTTGAGGTTTTTCTGCTTGTCCAACTGGGTCTTGGTGTCCTGAAGCTCTTCCCACAGTTGGTTTGCACGATGGTTCGCATTGAACGACCGTCCCCTTTCTTCATTGAGAAGGGCGTTCAGCCTGTCGATCTCGTGATAGACCGACGGTTGCTCCATCCGGGCTCCCTGGTTCCTGCCTCGTCTAGGATTGGGTTGTCTCTGATAAGACATTTTCCAAAATCCACTGTCAAAAACTTTTGCTACACTAAAACAATCCTTCTCTGTGAAGAGGTTTGAGTGAAATGAGCTGAAGAGAAGCGTTCTGGTTTATAAACAATGATGCCATGATGTCACTGATGACATCATGGCATCATCATGTGACGTGATGCATCCTTTGATCCAAGCTGTCTTTGTGACATCATCATGATGTCACAAAGACACTATGGATCATTGTTCCTTTGATGACTTTCCTTTGAAGATTCCACCTGTGATCTGTTGTTTGTTTGTTTATTTTTTAATTACAATCTGTATTTATTTTTAAAATTACAATCTGTCTTTTACTAAAATACTAGCCTGGTTAAAACCAGACCCTTGTCCTTCACTTCGCTTTGTACTAGGGTCTGGGACTTCTCCCATAGAGAACGATTTCTCCGGTAGATTTTTGACCGGACCAATCAGAGAACAGAAGGCGGAGTTTTGTTAGTTTAGCCTGGCGAGGTCCAGGCTATTCAGATACATTGCTCAGAAACCACTCGGTGGATATTTTTTTCTGCTACCAGTGTGTAATTATATGGCTCTAATTTACTGACTGTTGGCCTGGATGAAACATTTGAGATAAAATTTGATTTTTTATCATTTATTTTCGTAGCGCACCCGAGGCTGTTTGGAAAATGTCAAACCGAAACAATTTAAATCCAGCAGATTTGACCATTTCGTGAATTGATTTAGGAACTGTTAAGCTCAGGAACACTTCTGATATAACTTCAGCTAAGAAATGTATTTTTTCTCAGCAAAGAAATAATAGTTTTTTACCTTGTTTTCTTGAAAATTCCTTTGTGGCGGCAGCCATTTTAACTGACGACGTCAGTCGACGTCGTTCAAAACTCCGCCTTCTGTTCTCTGATTGGTCCGTTCAAAAATCGACCGGAGAAATCCTTGTCTATGGGAGAAGTCCCAGACCCTAGTACGAAGCGAAGTGAAGGACAAGGGTCTGGTTTTAACCAGGCTACTATAATACTGTAACGATAAAAAACAGAATACAAAATACAACAATAAAAACACAAATAACAAAGAATAATATTTTGAATAAAACTATTTCCAAGATGTAGTTTTAGACTTGATTAAGCATTAAGGATTAATCAAGGTATAACTTGTCTAAAATAAAATAATTATTGATATAATAATAATAATAAGAAGAAGAAATAATGATTTAAGAATAACTGATTTGTATCAAATGTGTAACAATTTAAATCATGTTTAGCCAACGTTGCACTGATGTCATCAGGTCCTCTCCTCCAAAAAGGGCTTCAGTTTCACTGTTGGTGTTTCATATCAGCACATACAGTCAGTAAATGTCCAGCATCTTATCTTATCTTATCTTATCTTATCTTATCTATCTATCTATCTATCTATCTATCTATCTATCTATCTATCTATCTATCTATCTATCTATCTATCTATCTATCTATCTATCTATCTATCTATCTATCTATCTATCTATCTATCTATCTATCTATCAAAATATATGCATACTGTATATGTTCTTAGTTGTGTAGGATAAATAGTTCATGAGTAATGATGAGTTATATTGTTTGTTTCAAAAAAACGTTTTCTGATTGGTGACATATTTCTGGTCCTGGCGGCGCTCTTATCTTATCCATTGACTGTCGTTATAACTGACGCATGCGTACTTATGCCACAATGTTACTAAACAATGGGACATTCTGGGCGCATTTTTCTACGCCCTGGACAGTCCAACGTGAGCTGTTCGTACAGAACAATGTACTTCCGGTCCAGTATTTTTTAATTTTGTTGTCTGGGATTACAGAGCCGTGCAGTGACTCAAGCAGGCTTGCTCAGGTAAGTGTTAAATCATTGAAAGCCCTTTATCTAATATCTGCATTTCTGACTGATATGCCTCTCAGATATTAGATGGCTCTGTGAAAAAAGCCTTCAACTGACTGCAAGTGGGAAGTGGTGAGTTTGTTTTTTCTTTTGTTTGTTTGTTAGCATGCTTGCTCTAGCCGCCTGGTTATTGTTCAGTATTAGATTCTGATGGCTACATTTATTTCAATTTGCTTATAAAAATTATCAAATATTAATAATTTTATATATTAAATAGATGTCACTGTTGGTGTTATACTATTTCTTAACACTGTATTGATCTGGAGAATGAAAACAAAGCCCCTTGCAAGTAACTAGCTCATATTAACATTGAATTATTAAGTATTTATACAGATAAAAATGTGCCATGGAATATTTTCTTATAACGAGAGTCAATGGATAAGATAAGAGCGCCCCCAGGACCGGAAATACGTCACCAATCAGAAAACATTTTTTAAAACAAACAATATAACTCATCATTACTCGTAAAATATTTATCCTACACAACTAAAGACATACATGCATATATTTCGAAATATTTTCATTTTATTATTTCATTAAAAAAAAGTATTCAATGTAAAATGGTCCAGAACTTCCAGTGGGGCGACGCCCTGGCGCTCGCTATCTGCCGGCCGCCCCTGCTCTGATGGCTACATTTATTTTAATTTGCTCATAAAAAATGATCAAACATTAATAATTTTGTATTATGAATGTCACTGGTGGTGTTTTACAATTTCTTAACACTGTATTGATCTGGAGAATAAAAACAAAGCCTCTTGCAAGTAGAAATGCAGAAATGTTTTAATCTCACTTATTTTCCTTTCTATAATTTATATATATTATTTATTTTTATATATTTTTGTTTGTTCTTTGTTGTTTTAGTGAGTCAAATAGGTTCTTCTCATTGTGAGCATTTCATTGTACTGTTGACCTTGTTTTAATCTGCATTTGATAACACCATAAAAACTTGAAACGTTATTTTTTTGTTGTTGAGAAAATAGCCCCCCCTGATGGACATATGAGGAGCCGCCACTGCTGATATGTGGAGACGTTTCAATAGACACACATGCATCATGGATCGGAAATCTGCAGTTTGGATTGAAAAAATCTGATGCGTAAATGATGCTGGTATTGGAGGCCAATACAGATATCGGCACGGACCCATCCCTACTTCGTACCCAACCCTGGGCTGCAATTGGCAACCCCATAATTATGGCACTGGGGCAATGACCTCCCACATGCTAACATACATGGGCTTTGACTGCGATGGCTGGGAATCGAACCCAGGTCAACTGCTTGGAAGGCAGCTATGCTCACCACTGCACCACCATCGCTAAAAAAGCTGTGGCCATATATGTATATATATATACAGTAAATATATTTATATATCATGTACACTCTCTCTCTGCACCCTAGAAACCCAAACAATCAGGCCAGGTTTTTTTTTATACCTCTTTTTGCTTCCTTTCACCTGATCCCATTGCAAATAGATTGTGTGCTGGAATACTGTACTTGTTTAAAAAAAATAATGCTGGGAAAATATTAAACATTGAAATTGTGATTAATCACAATATTTTTTGATTAACCATGATTAATTGCATTACTATAGACAAAATTAAATTGGGACTCAAAGATGTTTAGAGCATTTTTAAGGTACTGTTTTATATAAAACAGGTTCAATGCATTTAAAAAAAATGAACATTTTAACAGCAGTGTTCCTCCTAGCTTGTTATGTTATGTTTATGCCATCATGTTTAGCAACTTTTAATAAAACCAGGATGAGTTACAACATTTAATTTCCCTTTGGGATTAATAAAGTGTTTTTGAACTGAACAGAAACATTCCTGCTATGAGTTTTGGTATTTTTGGCTTTTCCGTCCATGTTTTTCAATAATAAACATAACAAAGACAAAAGTTTCTGAATCGCTCTTAGTCTGGTCCCTCACTTTGTCCGCACCAACAGGACTTCTGGGATCACTGGGACACGCAAACACCTCCACCACGATAAGGTGGCGATTCACCGGGGTGAGGGGAAGGGGTGGGGGAAGGGGTGGGGGGATCTGTCTGTGTCTGTCTGAGTCTGTGTCTATGTCTGTGTCTATGTGATGACCAGTGAATAAATTTGTCTAAACTGTGGTAAATGGACTGTACTTGTATAGAGCTTAACCATAGTTTCCGGTGAAAAACCTACACGGCACGACGGTAACAGAGTCGGCTGTCATCACCGTGCTGCAGTAAAAAAAAAAAGATAATCCAAAACAAATTTAACGTCACTGGTCGGTGTTGTAAAAGTCTGTGTTTGTGTGTGTGTGTGTGAGGTCTGTGTGTCTGCGTCTGAGTCTGAGTCCGTGAAGGGAAGAGCATTCAGTTGGAAGCGTTTTTATTTTTCTTCCAACTGTCAGGCTTTCGGAGACCAAAGAAATGTCGTGTTTTCTTCCAGAAAGATTTCTTTGTCTCTCTGGGCTGAACCTCGGTCATCTCGGGCAGGGATGTGGTCTGGACCGAAGCCTGAATCTCTTCGTTGAGCTGGCTTAAAAACGTTTTCGACACGACTTTAAGCGCCTCAACATCCAAGCCATTGCTGACTTTGAGTTGGTCGTAGGATGTTGACATTTGTTCCAGCTCTTGTTTGTGCTTCAACTCTGCGTCCTCTGCGACCTGACACAGAGCCTGGATCTCCACCTCCATGGTCAGTTTCAGAAGATCCTGCTGGCGCTCAGTTTCTGTGACCTGATTCTGTAATGTCACAGCCTGCTGATGAAGTGAGGCAAATTCCAGCTGGTATTTGCTGCTCAGATCATCAGTTACCAGTTTAGCTTCATCCAGCAGCCGCTGGAGAGCCTCAGTTTTCTCTTTCTCCAGCCGGAGTTCCAAAGAAAACTTCTCTTGGCTCACGACGTGAGCCACTTTGAGCTGGTCATAGGACGTTGACATTAGCTCAAGATCTCGTTTCAATTTTTGCTCTGCGTCTTCTGAAATTGTACGCAGAGCCTGGATCTCCTTCTCCATGGATATTTTCAGAAGATCCAGCTGAAACTTGTTTTCCGTGGCCTGATCTTGTAAAGCCACAACCTGCTGATGAAGTGAGGCGACTTCCACTTGGTGTCTGCTGCTCTGTTCATCAGTCAGGCGTTTGGCTTCATCCAGCAGCCGCTGGAGAGCCTCCGTTTTGTCTTTCTCCAGCCGGAGTTCAGACAAAAACTTTTGTTGGCTGGTC
>JBBPBX010094552.1:0-13353 GCA_038048925.1 Garcialebias charrua
TTCTTTCCTCAGCTTCCACCATTTAGTCTTCTTTTCTGATTTTACTCTTTATCTCTTCTTCACAACAAAAGTAAATTATCCAAATGTTTTTTCATCTGCAGTAAACGATAGGAGGCCTCTGAACTGCAACTATTTAATTGGGTTTTGCAGGCATTTTTGGAGGTACAGTATGACAAAGTTGCAGGAGTACCTCCCTGACTTTTTTTTGTTACCATTATTTCACGCAAAACATCAACAGGGGTTGTGCACTTGTATTTATCACTGATTGAAAATGGCCAATGGGATGTCGATTGATTTCTGGACAAAATCGATTAACAGTCATAATTTATTTTTACAGAGAGCGACACTGGGCGCTGTGTTGAATACATGTTTTATGTTTTCCTATTTGTATTAAGATTATTTTGTCAATAAATCAGTGTACATTCAAACGTTTGTGTGACGGTATGATCTATTATCAGAATAATTCTGCTAATATGCAGCTCTCACCTGTCTTGGTGTTTCCTCCCTTGTAGCTGATCTTCTGAATGGCTTCTAGAAGAGCTTCCTTGTTGCTATGGGAACTCAGCTGGAATTCTGTCCTTGCATCATCACTGAACTGAGCAATGGCCACCTGGAGAGAAATGGAAAGATGAAGAACTAACTTGGGTGCACAAAAAAAAACCTGTATATAACTATCCTTCATCTGAACCACTTTGTTTATAAACTTGCTTCAAAAGGTTTATTTATGTAACTCGAGAATTTTTTATCTTCTGTTTATAATTATATCAGTCAATCACTGGAAAAGGATTTTCACATGCCATTAAAGGTTCAGTATGCAGTTTCTGTAGAACTGCAGCACTTAGAAATATTTTCAACAGGCAAAGCATTCTGATCCCTCCCCCTCAGAGCCATATGTGGCTCTGCCCCCTTGTGGTCTGTTGAATTTCAAATTCAAGCTCTGTTTTTATTGGCTGATTCAAATTCAAGCTCTGTTTTTATTGGCTGGAAAATGGCGGGTCACCTTTTCTTTTTAGAAATGCTTATTTACCACCTGGAGAAGCAAGGGGACAATATTTTTTTTAAATTTTTTTTCAGAGATTACCTGGCTAACATCAGTCTGTCAGGAGGTAGTGACAGAGTGAAGAAATATGTTCATAAAAAAAGCTACATACTGAAGCTTTAATATGTACCAGTTTGTTTCAGCATCCTCCAAAAACAGCATTAACCTGCAAGAAGCCAAATTACTAAAACAATCGTTAGGCTGATGGTCCTCCTTCATCATGTTAGCAGCTGGTTTTGGCTGTCATCAGCCAACTGCAGGTTGATCCACTGTGGGAGGGTGCTATTTATAAGACTGAGCTGAATACAGCATCTCAGACTGAGGAAGTCTTTCGGACGAAAGACGAAACGTTTCTACAATTTTTTTTTGCTTTGTTTTGTTTTGTTTTTTGAATGTCCAGAGGACCAGACTTAGCTTTTTTAGATTTTTCTACCTGGATTATTGAGCATGCATCAGGGTACTAAAACAATCTTTTGTGGAATTTTCCCAAAATATAAAACAAGCTGATTTCTAAACAACTCAATATCAGTCTTGTTGTCAGTTAAAAGCTTTACATTTACTCTTGAAGGTTAACACAGAAAATATCACTTTCCCCCCTCTTGTTCACTAAACAAATTATTTATTATGAAATATATTTTGTGAAATGTGACAAATTAGATCTCCTAAGTTAAGTTCTGTGAAAAGTTTATGAATAATAATAATAATAATCACTTGTTGACTATAACTTTTTGAACAAACTGTTTGTAGAAAGGTCAATTCTAACTAGATTGATGAGCAAAAGGCTAGTCTGAATAAGCCTAAAACAAATGTGGATTGTTGTCATCTTAAAACAACATAAATCTCAAAACATTCATTACGGATCATGTAAATGATGACATACAAACGTTTACATTGTTAATTTTGCCAAACACAGTTATTTACACAAAACTCCACAGTTATTTGCATTCAAAAACAGTTGCAGCATCAGCTAGTTATAGTACCGGTGTAGTCTACTTCCAGCAGGAATATTATGTCATTTCTGCAAAAAGAATTGTGCAATGCATAACTACAGTAATAGAGGTGTAATCTTTTATAAAAGAGCATTCATAAATTGTTATAAGATTCGTGTTATTTGAAGATGGCAGCAATCCACCTTATTTTAGACTCACTCAGATGAGCTATTAGCTTGTCAGTTTGATCAGAAATAAACGGTTCCTTAAACTGATGCTGTCCAAGAACTTTCAACAAAACTTTTACACAAAACACTTCTTTTAACAATCTCAGATTAAAATTCAAGAGACTAGTTTAGATGAAAACTCACACACAACTCAAAAAGAACTGGAAATATTTTTTACTGTTCTATCTTTTACCTCTGAAAGCAGTGATGGCTCACACGTTTAACCTTTTTATTTATTTATTGGTTGGTTGTTTTTATTTATTTAATTTTATGATTGTAATTTATCAATAATAATTTTAACCTTCGTCTTTTTTTTTTAATTTTTTTATCTCAAACAGCTATGTGGTGCAGATGAAAATATCCCGTGCAGATGTTCGGACTATAATCAGTCTAATTACCTCCTCTAAGAGAGACGGACAACTTTCCCAGCCTGCTAATGGTGCTGTTATTGGCTCATGTCAGTTTACATTCACCAGCCAACTTTCTCTTTACTTTGCAGCCAACTTTCTCACATTGTAGTTGGTGTTTTGCTGTCGGCAACCTGCTGCTCAGGGGTTCTGGGGAACAGTAAGTGCAGCAAAGTGCTTAACAGCAGACATTACACAAACGAAACAAAAAGGTTTAGCAAGCACCTCTGTGGTGTGACAAATGAACCAGCTGAAGTCTGCTGACAACAGTGGAGGTCATGCAGGAAGGAAAAAAAAATAAATCACTTCACACAGACAGAAAACAAATTGCCCTAGATTAAAACCTGACTTTACTACTGGTAACCCTAATGCATAACAAACTATAAATCAGTGGAAATGGGGATAACATGAGGCAGAGAATGCCACAAGACTGTGCTTGAACCACTTGATGTTTATTCCAGCCTTTAATACATCTAAACTTCACTCATTAAAACCACCATTCATGCAGGACAAGTAATATTTCCTGGCAAAGAACACAGCAGCAATAAATAAGCAAAGCTAACCGAATACAGCTCAGTGACAAAAAGTCCACTCAGAGAGAAAAGATTGACTGACTATAGGATTCCTCTTCACCTTTTTTTAAAAACATTTTGGTAGTCTGTGGAGCTGTTGCCTTGTCCATTGCTCATGGGTGTGCCAAAATAATTTTGAATAAAAATAGCAATGTTGGAATGTAAAATAATGCCCAACACAGGATCTCCTCCAAAACCAAAAATGTATGAAAAACATTTGGATTAAAATGAAACAGTACGACCCACCCTTTGGGCAAAAGTGCATTTATATATTCCTCTTTTCGTCTGAACTTTGCAAATAGAAAAGGAACAAAAACAAACAAATAAACATCAAACATTTAGAGCAGATATTTAAATAGAGTTTAATTCCTTCATTCTGTCTTTGTTTCTGCAGAAGTTGAGTTTTAGCAGACTTCATAGAATGTCAAAAATGAGTTTCACTTTTGGTTGAAAGCTAAGGATGAAATTGGTGGAGGCTAAAGAAAAATACAAGAATAAGGTAGTTGGTTACATATGATAAATATTTGTAACAATGGGTCAGTGGATACTGGTGAACTCACTGTTGTGCTTGCTAAGCAACTAATATACTGCAAAAGCTCAGATTCTACAAAGATTTAAATAATTTATGTTGTTGGTATCAATGCTTACACATAACATTTTCACTCATAACATTTTCTCTTCACTGGAACTTTGTTCTACCTCATAGATATGTAATCATTTTTAATTGATATTGTGCTTTTTGAGCGTTAGGTGTCTAAAAAGTATGACATTTATATTTTTAGAATATGCTCTTTATTTGAAGCAGTGAGAGGAGGAGCACTCATCATCCATTTCAGAAGGTTTATTTTACCCACATGTAAAGTACAAGACCACAAGCTCCGGGCCATTGTCACCTTAACATGCGGTCACACATAACAATGGCCCCGAGTGTAAACAGAAAACCATTTTTCTTCAGAGCTCAGCCACACCTCCAAGAGTCATCATCACCATCAGCGAATGGGAAGCCCTACTCTATCATGTGACCCAGCTCTCAGCCAATAATATCTTGCCATCTTGTGTTCTATAATGGACGGTGCGTGAATGTTGGGTGTTGTAGGCATGTAACTAAAACTACGTTTTCTACCGGAAATGGAATCAGATCGTGTTTAAAGAAAACAGGAATGAAACAGGATACATATATCTAGACATTTTCAGGAAGTTAATATATTAACTGATAAAATTATATTTCAATATATATTGTTTAATTACAAGAAAAGATGAATTCCAATGAGAGTAAATGTATTTGCTCTTTCAGAACAATGAGAGTGGTTTAGCCAAGACTGAAATTTTTATCGTATGCAGAAAAATTCTGAAAAATCAAGAATAAACATGGGAAAGTTAAGTATAAAAGGAATTTTCAAATCTTTCAAAGTGGGACTCTGTAAAAAGTTTATGCACAATTAATTAGGGATGGGGCCGATCCGATCCAGTGTCACCTCCGATTCCAGCATAATTTACTAATCGGATTTTTCCAATACAACCTGCCAATATTTCCGATCCACATGCATGTCTGTGTCTGATGACACTTCTCCACATGTTGACTTCAAACTATGGAATGGATTTCCTGAACGGAGGTATGTCTCGTGAACCCAGAGTAACAAGACCCGTCTCACATTCAGGAAATCCATTTCATAGTTTGCAGCTAGCTACAACGTGCAGTAGCACTGCGGCTAACAGCTAGCCAACTTTTCACAAAAACATGTCCGCTGTGTGGAAGTATTTTACACTAAACACTGCAAGACAGCAACGTGCAATGTCTGCAGAGCCATAGCACCACCGCGGTAAAGTTAGTTTTACGTTGGACGTTGGATATTCGAGCTCCGTGGCTTCAGTGGTGAATTGCTCTCATCAATCCGCTTCATGGAGTCTTTTTGGTCAGCCGCAGAGTGACTGCGCTTGGTAATTTGTTGACGGTCCCTAAGCGAACCATTACGTCTCTGAGTAGTGGCAGACTTAAGCCCCCCGTATAGCTCTGCGTACGTCCATACGCGTGTCCGTACTCGCGTACTGTATGCAGAGAGTTCAGCTCCACACCCCAGCATACGTTCTCGTGTATATTCTCGCGCTTTCGCGCCAAATTCTTGACGTCATTTGAGCAGCTGCAGCGCAGAGCGTTTACCTACGGGACAAATGGAGGTCGCTGATTGGTCATTTGCTGACATGCCTACTGCATTGATTGACAGGTTGGGGGGGGGGGAAGTTGCGAGCTGGCAGCTCCAGCCGCAGCAGTGTTCTATGTTTATATGTTAATAAAAAGTAAAAAATTTAAAATAAAAAAAACAGGGAGCGCTGGTCCTGCAGCCCACACATCTGACCAGCACACCATGAAATCTCCAGACCCTCCCGCAGCCACGCTGGACCTGAGTTTAATTTGCTTGTGCCAAATTTGTTCATTTCTCATCATTTCAGTCATGGAGTCAACGGAGGAGGAAGCGATCACTGCCTTTTGGCAAAAATACAAAAGAAAAGGCCAGATCAAGAATGAAGAAGGGGAATTTAATATATTGGTGTCACATACAAAACAGTCCGGCGCCGGGCAGTTTTTTTGTGACACCGCGTTTGCGTACGCGGTCATAAAATTTGAGCTTTGCGCGTACATGCCCTGCGGGGATACGCTTGTACCTCTGCGTAGTACAGTACGTGCGTACCTCTGCGTATGGACGTACGCAGAGCTATACGGGGGGCTTTAGCGTGGCTGACCGAAATCAGACTCCATGAAGCGGATTGACGAGAGCAACGCATCACTGAAGCCACAGAGCTCGAATATCTAACGTCCAACGTAAAACTAACTTTACCGGGGTCATAGCACCACATTAAACCGCAATCAAGTTAGTTTTACGTTGGACATTTAAGCTCCAGGGCTTCAGCGGGATGCCACTGTCGATGAACTGAAAGAGGCACCCCGACCCCAGCCAGCCACGTTCAATTTGACCCGCTCAGTCTGCCCGTCTCGGAGGAGGGGCAGACTGAGAGCGGCTGACCGAAATCCGAGCGCCCTACCCCGGACTGAACAAGAAAAACACATTGCTGAAGCCCTGGAGCTCAAATGTTTACAGAGAAGTTGATAAACTTCTCTAATTAATGACCAACCACTATCAGCTGTAGAAAACAAAGGATTTCACAGCTTGATACTTGCAGCCAAAATATAGTTTACCCTCCAGGAGATATTTATCAGTACAACAGTAGACAATCATAAAAAAGCATATTAATTAAAAATTACAAGAAAGTCGTATAAAAACAACCTGTAACGTAAACAGCTACATTATAAAGTGATGTAAAATACTAAAAACAGGAACATGTCTGTGTTGGTTTATGCCATGAACTTAGCAGATGTAAAGCCATTTAATATTTTATTTAAGTCATTTATTCATTCATTTAAAAAGACAAATTAAAACAAATTCATTAAAAAGAAAATGTTGAATGAAAAGAGTGCAGAAAGAAGATTTTTTTAATATCTCCCCCTTATTTAAAATAATATATAAAATAACTTTAACCAAACAATCACTTAATTTAATCACTTTAATATCCAGTTTAAAGCTAGGAATGAAAAAAATACACGCTTTGTGTTAGCAGAATTTAATTGTAACTTTGGGGACAACATCCAACATTAATAAAAGGTACCTCAAGTTGCCTTTTTGGACATGCATGCATGTGTACACATTGTACTTGAGAGGAGATTATTACAGCCTCATATAAAATCAGTAATGATGATGATATCGGAACGGGATTGGTATCGGTCGATATCCAGATTTAAGTATCAGTATCGGGATTGGATCGGAAGTTTTTTTTTAAAAGTGGATCGGTGCATCCCTACAATTAATGTCATACCTGCTGTAGACAGCTCTTTGATATATCTGCGTTAGGAGAAAAAGTTAAGTTTCCTGGATCCATGAGCAACCAACTAGTCCAAGTGGAGTCAAGAGCAAAACAGATCAATGCTGTTTTTAAACAGTCTTAATCTTAAAACTTTTTTGTGTGTGTAGTACAGTATTTCTAAAATCTTTACACTTCCTGCAAATTGTAATTCTACAGGAATTTAAAAACAACTTACCTTGCCTTCTTACTTCCTTTCTTAATATGTTCTATAATCTCTTTTTGTTTTTGGATAGGGTTATGTTTTTAGCTACTCATCTTTGTTTTGATTGTGTTATGTTTTTATTGTACACTTATTATACTGTACACACAATGCACTTTGGTCAACTTTAGCTGTTTGTAATGCACTTATCAAAAATGATTTGATTCATGCGGTCTGGGGAAACTTTCTGCAGAAATGTAATGTTTCTGCTGGAATAACAATGTAATTTGAAAATGGCATGGGCATAAAAAAATTCACAACATAGTATGAACAGCCATGTATTTTTAGTGTTCTTAAAATGACAGCAAAAAGGGTCTTGGCTGCACTTGAACTAACTCTTTGTTTCTCCAAATTGAGGTAATTCAAACCATTATCTACAACAGACAAGATATTAAATGTTCAAAATCTTTCTGCAGAATTTTGATTTAACCTACTTTAAGTATTTGTATGGTACAATGATAAGTGTGTGGGAGTGACCACAACTGACCTGAGTACCTCCTGGGCCAATCAGATCCAATGACCCCATGGTGCTGTAGAGAAAATGAGTAATCTTCATAAAGTTGTCATCTCCGATGGACCAGGAGCCATCAACCAGGAAGACCAGGTCTGCCTTGGCCTCCTTGCACACTGGACAGACAAAAAGGCATGAAAATTTCATTAAATACATTAGTAATTTAATAAAACACAAAAGTTAGTGGAGGACAAAGCATCATAATAATATTAACTTGCTATGAAACATATTCTGATTCAGTAAACATTCAAAGTGTGAAGCACCACAAATACACATCTGCTAGAAAAGTACAAATATATAAAAATTTGGCCTTCAGAGCTGAGGCTATGCAGCAGAGGTTTAAAAAAAGGAAATATGTTGTATGTGCACTTTAAAATTCAAAAAATTCTTTAAGGTACTTCTGCTTTTATTTTGTTAGCTGTTCAGTCTTATTCTCTGTCTTGATGGCTTGTTGCTTTTAACCTTGTGTTTTCCAGTGACTCCCAGGACTGTACATCAATAAAGCTGTTAAGCTGTTTGGGAGGTTCTAAAGACTTTTCATGCTCTAAATCACAAAATTCCAAGTCTTGTTATGACCCATTCAATCTCTATGAATTACAAAATGAAAAAGAATAATGAATTAAAAAATGTAATTCTTGAAGAACTGAGGAGATAGGGAAAAAAGAGGAGAGCAGGAAGCTTTGAACATATAATTGACCCTTCTGCACGTAGCAAGGAGGTGTACAAGATGAAGCTGGAGAGCAAGCTCCAGCAGAACAATATCATAGAGGTGTGGTCAAGGATGAAACAGATCACAGGCTTCAATCAGAATGAGGATCAGAAGATGGAAGCCTGGGCAGAGCCAATCAACTGAACACGTTCTTCAATAGGTTCAGTTCAGGAACAAACTCAGCATCTTCCTCTCTTGCCCACAGCCAAACAGTCATACCACCCTCCTTTGATCCAAGGCTGTCCTGTCACACCTCAAATATTGTATCTACCACCTCAGTCATGGACCCTTCTTCTACATGTGGGTCTTCAACCAAATTAGAAGATGCTGATACCTCCTTTGCCTCCCCCCTCTGCGTCTCTAGAAGTCAGGTGAGGAAGCAGCTGGAATAAGGCTGCAGGTCCAGATAGTGCCTGCTCCAGAGTCCTGAAGGTCTGTGCAGAGCAACTCTGTGGGGTTCTGCAGAACCTCTTCAACCTTAGCCTGACCCAGGAGAAGGTTCCAGTGTTGTGGAAAACCTCCTGCCTTGTTCCAGTACCAAATAAACCTCACCCATCAGTCCCAATGACTATAGACCTGTTGCCCTGACATCCCACATGATGAAGGTCCTAGAGAGATTTATGTTGGTCCACCTGACTAAACAAACAAGCAAGCACATGTCAGGACCCACTGCAGTTTGCTTATCAGTGTGGACTTGGAGTTTAAGATGCCATCATACACCTGCTTCAGCAAACTCACTGTCATCCAGAAAAAACAGACAGCACTGTGAGAGTCATGTTCTTTGATTTCTCCAGTTCATTTAACACAATCCAGCCTGATTTACTTTGTCTGAAACTCCAGAAGACTCAGGTGGAGGCCTCAACAATCACCTGGAGCAACCTGACAAACAGACCACAGTTTGTGAGACTGAAGGGTTGTGTGTCTAACCAGGTGGTCAGTAGCTCAGGCGCACCACAGGGCACTGTACTCTCACCATTCATTTTCACTCTGTACACCTCAAATTTCCAGTACAAAACAGACTCCTGTCATCTGCAGAAATGTTCAGATGACTCTGCAGTGGTCAGGTGTATCAGAGATGGACAAGAAGCTGAGTACAGGGAACTGGTGGACCACTTTGTGGCATGGTGTAGAAACAATTATCTCATCTTGAATGTGAACAAAACAAAGGAGATGAATGTAGAGTTCAGGAGAAACAGGAACAGGTCCAACCCTCAGTCATGGGAGAAGAAGTGGAGGTGGTGGAGAAGTACAAATACTTGGGGTTCACCTGGACAACAGTGAAGTGTCTACAAGAAGGGACAGAGCAGACTGTACTTCTTGAGGAAGGTGAAGTCCTTCAGTGTTTGCAGCAATATGCTGCATATCTTCTACAAGTCTGTTGTAGAGAGCACCGTCTCTAATGCCATCATCTGCTGGGGTAGCAGCACCAGAGCAAGGGACTTAAAAAAGTTCAACATGCTCATAAAGAAGGCTGGTTCAGTTCTGGAGACTCCTCTAGAACCTTTGGAGATGATTGTCCAAAGAAGGATTCTTCATGAAATGAAGAACACTAGAGACAACCCTCAGCATCCTCTTCATCAGACTGTCATACAACAACAGTGTTTTCAGTCAGAGGCTTCTTCAGATCCGCTGCAAGACAGAACATTACAAGAGATCCTTCCTGCACACAACCATCAGCATCTAGAACAACTCTTTAATGAATCCAGGATGATGAATTACAACAACATTTAATTTCTCTCCGGGGTTAATAAAGTATTTTTGAATTTGACTTTGAATTTGAATTTGTATCCCGTCAGTTCACACCTGTCTTCAACACGCTCACCATTTTCAATAAATAACCTTCTGCCAGACCCTCTCTCTGTTTGTCTGCTACTGAAGTTCATTCAATGTGTTTGTTTCAAACCCTACTGTTCATTCTCTTCACCTTGTTGTGTTTTGCCGCCCATTGTCTATTTACAGAAAAACACATGTTGCTTTTCATTTTCCCTTGTTTCTTCAGAGTAAAGGTTGCCTGTTGTTTTGCTGGCTTGGAAACTTAAACAATTGTTTTGAGAAAGACTCAGCAGGCGTGTCGGTTCACACCTGAGCCATCGTGTTTCATGGGAACCATTTTGAAGGAGGATGGCTGTAGCAAGAAGAACATAAAAGGAGCCAAGATGGTCTAGTGGCAGGGCTTTTGACTACGGATCCGAAGGTCGCGGGTTCGCGCCCCGGCCACTACCCAGCTTGGGGTGTCTATGAGTGCACACCTATTTCTCCAGCTCCCCGGGCGCTTTCGGGCTGCTCACTGCACCACCTGGTAGGTGGTTGGGTTAAATGCAGAGACAAATTTCATCTGTGTATGGGAACATACGCAGATGACAGGAATAGACATTATTATTATTATTATTATTATTATAAAGCTCCCGTGTGCTTGATTTTGTAGACTATTTACTCTTTAGGTAATCAGTCAATTATTATTTACTTTATTTGGTGTCATAGGTGGTTTAGTATAGAGTTGTGTTAAAATGGACTTGGGTACAGGGTACCGGTAACTTTAGTGGCAGCTATATTCCTACATGTTCGTTTGTCTTCTGAACCACTGAGGGTAAGTGTTGTTACAGCACATGGCTGTCAGACCTTTGTTTGGTTTGGTTTAGATTACTTTAGTTTTGAGTTCTAGTTATTTGCTTCTCTTATTTTGAACATTGTTTCCTGTTTTTGTACAGTGTCCTGAGGCAACATCTGTTGTCATTTGGTGCTAGATACCAGTACCGGTAAATAAACTGAATTGAACTGAGTTTAATTTACATATTCATCCATTTTCTGTACCCTCTTGATTTGGTTCAGTGTTAAGCTGTTCATCTCCAGCGGTCATTGGTAAATAGGTGCAGGTACATCCTGCATAGCTTTTCCTGTTTTTTATACCCTGGTACCATGAAAAACAAATGGTTGTGTAACTGTGTGTGTACCGTATGTTTGTCTGTCTGTGTTAGCAAAATATCACGGACCACTACACAGATTTTATTAAAATTTTCAGGAAAGTGTGTCACTGATCTGTTTGTGTTGGGGACTAGTTGGAGATGTGTTCTCTTAAAATCACATTGAAGCATATGTTTGCACAAATATCCAGCAAAATTTGGGACAAACTTTACATTTTGCCAAAAAAATAAATAAAAACATACAGCTCCAGTGATCCAGAATAAAATAAATGTAAAAAATGTTTGAGACTGGTTGATGCTCACAACAATTCTGTTACTATTTTGCAAGAACATTTATTGTACTACTTTTTTCCCCCAAATACAGTACATTAAACAAAACATACATGCCAAAATACTTTTTAAATGTGCAGGTTAGTGTATTTATAATACTGTAGTAATAATAATAATAATAATAATAATAATAATAATAATAATAATAATCATCATTTTATTTAAAAGCGCCTTTCAGGACACCCAAGGACACTTCACAGCAAGAAACATATCACAGAGATTTTGTAAAAACAAACAAAAAGCACAGTGCAAACAGCAAGAGAATAAATTGAAAAATAATATAAAGAATATAAAAACAAAAGAATATAAAATACATTTAGTAAAGTTAATGATAAGCTAGTCTAAAGAGATGTGTTTTCAGGGCAGTCTTGAACAGAGAAAGGGAGGTGGTGTTTCGTAGGTCTGGCAGTAGAGCGTTCCAGAGGTGAGGGGCAGAGCAGGTGAATGCCCTGCTCCCCATGGTGGAGAGGCGGGCAGAGGGTACATGGATACAGAGGGTATCCAGCAGAGGGTACATGGATTTATACAAATTCATTTCTAAAAGAAAATCTTAAAAGCATGGCAACAAGTATAAGTCAGTGGTTTCTTGATACAGTTTTAGTCTACGTGGCCTGTCAAAGGATGTTTACCTGCATTCAATTAAGGTTCACCTGCTGGTGCACACTCCTCACACCCGGGGCCTCGTGTGCAGCTTTCATACTGAAAGTTGATGAAGGGTCAAAATGTGAAAACTGCATGTGCACAAACGTATTCCGATTTATAAAAACCGTGAGCACGCATGTTTTGGCACACTGTTCCATCATTCATCCGGACAAAAGTAGAACTGAACACTCCTCTGGCACGGCTCCATGTAAATATGGAAATAGATCCAACTGTGTCCTGCATGTGTAATTTCCTCTCTGCATGATCAAAAGTGATGTTTAGATGCAGGTAAATTAGGAATGTGAGTCAAAAATCTCCTAAATAAGGTAATGAGCATAAAAAAACCTGTTTGAGAAAAGAGGAGTGGTTGTGTGAAGCTGCACTTGTCATTAAATTGAGTGAACTTGGGGCACAGATCTGCTGCCAGTGCACTTCAGGGACTGAGGCATTCCTAACATTACATGTTTATTAACACAACTGCTGTAAACACAGAGGCACTCAGGAGCTTGGTAGCACATAGAGGCTTAGTTATTACCTGTAACCCTCAGAAGGTCCTTAGACTTCATGACAATACGTTTATCAGGCAGAAAAAAATCAATCATCTTACTCAACTGCTTAAAATGTTGTATTTTAATATTTTTAACAATAAATTAAATAATATTTTCAAGCTATCTCAGCCAGAAAGATAAATATCAAATTTAAATGACGTTTAAAAAAAAACTGAACTCTTTTTAGGACCTTTAGTTTCAATAAAAATCCACATTTCATTTTTTTACTGACAGAATATTTATTGATGGCAATTTAAAAAATAAAATAAGCATAATCTAGTATCAAGTATACTTGATATCAAGTACCTCATGAATGTGATGGGTTCAATGCAGTTGACAGATTTCATCAGTGTGTGTGCATACAATCATAACACACATCACTTCACATATTACACTAAAAACTA
>JBBPBX010094554.1:0-13352 GCA_038048925.1 Garcialebias charrua
AGTATAGCATAAAGCATCGTGAAGAAAAAAACAACATATAAATCGCTTTGGTGTATAAGTCACATTTATTATGCATTTATTTAATGGTCAAAACGGCTTCAATTCACCTGGACAGAGTGGAGCGGCGCCATCCATCCATCCATCCATCCATCGCAATTGGAGCCACAAGCTCTCCAGCATTCCTCCACCTGCACCAGCTGAATGAAGCAAGCGTGCACGGGAGGACTCGGTGTTGCAGCTCTTCAAAATTTAAAGCAAAAAAAGTCTAAACTTGTGTTATGAATAGGGATGGGGCCGATCCGATCCAGTATCAGTATCGGTATCGGTATCCGATACCAGCATAATTTAAGTACAGTATTGGATATCGGATCTGCAGAAACAATTCAATGGGGGTGCATTCTATTTTTTCAAGGGGGCATATTTTTTTCAACATTTTATTTGCTTCAAGTTGAACAGCGGCTCTGTGACCACTCCTGGAACTCGACCATTCCTTTGTTAGGTCTAATGCTCCTTTTTTCAGGCAGACAACTTTTACTCAAATGTGTTTATTGCAGTTAAAATGACACATTGGTTTTACTTTGTGTTAAATAAAAACTTTCAAAGGTATATTCATTCCTTATTATTCTTATTTTGCTTAATGACATTTAACTCTGCATGTCATCCCTGAAATTCTGACACACAGAATCACAAGTCCAAGTGTGAACTTTGTAAAGGAAATCTATAGGCCGTTTGTGTAATTAAACACAAACGAGGTCAGTTTACTGACTTACCTATAGTTTTAGGTGCGCATCGCTGAGCAGACTTTTATCTGCACAAACATGCCACCAATTCACGGGGTCTCAACTTTTTCAGAATAAATCAATAAATCTGACGATGTGATTAGCCAGAAATGTAATTTCACAAGAGGCTCAACTTATATTGGTCTACCAGAAAATAGACCTTTTATTGAAACTATCACAAGAATTACATTAAACATTTGTATCGATATTAGCTCTGATTTAATTAACTACGTTGACAAGAATTCAAATTAAAACAAACAGACAATTTAAACTTAACTGTTGGCACATTACTTGACAGATTAAATGCTTATGAAAAATAAGAAATAGGAGGAAGGAGTACTGGAAGCTAAGTTAAGCTAAAGTTGGTTACTTTGAACCAGACTGGGTGACACCTTTTTCCCACGCGAGCAGCTGCTGGGCTTCCGCACGTTCAAACACACCACGGCTCGTTACCTGTTGAAGGTTCGTCTCTTGGAGACACGAGTGGAGAAGTTTGTGGACACACACGTGGATGGGTTTGTCCAGTGGCCGTCCAGTTGGAACTTCAGCGTGAGTGTGCTGATTCACGATACGAGGAACTCGCCTCCCTCGGCAGGAAACAACGGTCAAGCGCACAGACTGATTTTCAAAATAAAACTTTAGAAAACAAATTCTTCCAGAAGGTGAGTGACGAGTTACAGTAAGCTTTACTGTAACTCCAGCTGAGACGTGGGTCGATTTGACACAATGACCGGGCCGTCTCCAGCTTTTCCCGAGGAGAGAAGCAGGTTGTCAGTTCGTTCTCCTCCAAACACTAACGAAAATGCAGGAAGTGCCCATTTATAGGGGAGGTGAGGACTGACCCACCTCCTTAACGGCTACAGGCTGGTTAACAAAATAAAAGATGGAAGTATGATCCCATAGGCAGAAAGTCTCTTGACGGACAACAGGAAAACTGTTTACATAAACAGCCAGGTGGCCTGCTTGTGGGCACAGAGAATATTATGGCTAACTTCATAGACAACACAAAAGAAGCTGCAAGTTAAACGTTTACTCTGACCTTGTGCTTTAGATTCAAAGACTGCTTGTTCTGCAGAAATAAACCAGCCGAAGGGTCAAAGTCATGCAAGTAACAGATCATCATTGAAATGACAAAAATACTGTTTGATCAATTCTGAATTAACACACATTAAAGAGAAAGTTCAATCTGATTAATTAGTGTCCATTAATTCAAAATAATTGTAACAAAATATAGTGTCCACTTGTCTCCTTGAGCTCCAAGCAAGTGTAACACTGAGAGTTTCAGAGAGGTGTGAACCCTAAAATATCAAAGACGAGGTGTATCACTACAACTTTGTCACAGAGTAAACACAATAAAAACATGTATTATCTGCAGTATTGTTCATTAAAATGGCTCAACACTATTAATGTATTACAGAACATATACATACAGTAGGCACATTTGATATTGTAGGCCATTGCAATAGTTAATACTTTCAGCAAGTGATTTTACTTTAATACTTTAAGTATTTTTAAAAGCAAGTACTTATTTACTTTTACTTAAGTAAAAACATTAATATGGTACTTCTACTTTTACTAGAGTACATTTTGTCTGTTTATTTGTACTTTTACTTAAGTACAGTCAGTGTTTGAGTACTTTCTCCACCACATCACACCACAATTATGCAAGATTAATGTTATGCAGACAGTATATCAAATAAACAAAATACTGTACATTTATTATCTGCACAGCCATAAGTTTATATTGGACTACTCATGTCACAGAAAGCACAGTGGTTTTTACCTTTAGAAGTTCTTTCTGGTCTTTTTATTTGCAACGCTTCCAAGCTAACGTTGCTGGTTAGCTCAAAATCTTCCTAATTTCTAGCTTTTAAAAAAAAGTCAGCTGACTTCAATGCTTACGTTTCCAACTGAAATGGATGGTGCCGCTTCCTGTCTGCTCTCATTTATTCCACTGTGTCATACATTGTCCTCTTGTTTTGTTGATACACGGACAATGGTGAGCGTGTGTTTCTGTTTGAAACAATTAGTTTGCACCCGCCCCCCTCGAACTGTAATTGGCTAGAATGTTGCCTTGGCTTCATTGATTGGTTGAATTGTATGACGGACAAACAAAGATAGGAAAAATAGAAAGATGTTCACTCGGAGATTAAAAACAAACAAACAAAAAACTTCCCGTCGTCCAGTCTGTCAGGGGGGGCAGAGCTGACTCTGCGGGGGGGCAATGCACCTCAATGCCCGCCCATGCAGCCGGGCCTGATCGGATCCAACCTGCCGATATTTCCGATCCAGCTTCAAAGAGCACTTGTTTTCCATCACATTCTGTGACTGCTGCCTTAACATTGATGGGAAAGACAACAAAATCCACTCCCCTTAACCACTAAGGGAGTGGATTTTGTTGTCTTTCCCATAATGCTTAGCGTTTTTTTTAGTTTTTCCAGCTGAACCATGAGTGAGAAGGACATGTGTGTGTGGTATAGACCTGCCTCTTGTGTGCTGTTAAAGTTTGTGAGTTTCCTGTTGTAAGGCTCAAGAGTGTCTTCATTGGGTTTAACTCACACAATGTTAAAATGAATAGTCACAGTACAAAAATTTCATTATACAGATTCACATACCTGAACGGTATTGGATCGGAAAAGTATCTGTATCGGTCGATACCCAGTTTTCAAGTATCGGATCGGAAGTGAGAAATGTGGATCGGTCCATCCCTAGTTATGAATACAGTATGAGAAAAAAAACATACATGTCGCAGGACTGACAAATCTATGAAAACAACTGCAACTTATAGCCAGAAAATATGATACACTGAGGCATTGGATTTATTAAAAGTTGTGTGTTTCTTTGTTAAAAATTCACTAAAATCTTAAATCTCCGTCTTGCTGCCATGGAAACCACGTCATTTCTCCTGCCTTGAGTGTTTTTTTTTCTTCTTATTCCTCCTTCTTTTCATCTTTTCTCTGCTGTTGCTTCCCTGACTTTTTCTTTTACCGTTGTGTTTGTATCCACACACTCACGTGTGCTTCTGTTGTGTCCACCCAGCACCAGTTGGAGAGGAAAGACAGTCAGAACAGCTCCCAGCACAGTGTGTGCAGCCATCGCAGCACCCACACCGACTCTCCCAGCCACCCACCCTCTAACATGCCCAGTGAGGCGGTGGTCCCCACGTCTGCTCCCCCCACTCAGCCTCTGCCAGTGTTGCCCCCCCAGGACCCCACAGATGGCACCCTCACCCTCCAGAAGAAGCCAGACCCCTTCAAGATCTGGGCACAGTCCAGGAGTATGTATGAAAGTCGACGTGAGTAGATTTTTATTGGTTTTCTCCTATTTTGCAGAATTCAAACAGCATAAGAGGATGTTCTTTCTTTAAAAAAAAAAAAAAGAGAGTAATGTCTTTTTGTGCATTTGCCTCACTTTTTTTAAACATCACAACGGATTCTGATTGAAAAGGTCCCTCCAGAAGGAAGTGTCCTTGAGTAGATGTGATGCGACTGCATTCACCATCCTTTCAAGAATTTCAGGGCTCACACATTAATATGCGCACGTGATTTTCACATTTTTCTATGTGAAAAAAAAAGAAAGCACGTGTTTAGAAGACTTATGTGTGTAACTGGGAGGTGTTGAATTTACTCAGCAGATACTAGAGCCGATGCGTCGGCTTGTAGGCAGCTATTCCCTAAGATCTTTTTCAGTCTTGGTTTGTTGTTGCATTTTTCATGGGAAAATTCTTTACATATTTGTGTTGAGAAAGAGAGAGTCCCCAGAAATAGCCTGTTCACTCTCCTGATATGACTGAACTAAATCATTTAAAGCTTCTGTGATGTGTCGGAGGAGCGTGGAGCACAATAAACTACAGCTCTGTTAGTAAAGGCAGACACATGGCAGTTTAGTATTATTGTTAGTATTCACTGTGGAAAGGTGGAAGGTGTGCGATATTCTTTTTGCCTGTGTTTGTGTGTGCATTTGTACATGTCTGTTCACAAAATGACTCAAAGCAATAGGTACATTTTAATGAAAATTGCTGAACGCAAAATGCTTCGAAAAACTGGTCATGACCCACATCAAAACAACCGTCAACATCAACGAGGACCCTCATCAGTATGTGTACCATGAGAACCGATCAACAGAGGACGCCATCTCTTCCGTGGTCCACACTGCTCTCACCCACCTGGATCAGAAGGACTCCTACGTCGTCTGCTCTTTGTGGACTTCACATCTGCCTTCAACACCATGATCCCCCAAACTCTGATGGACAAACTATCCACACTTGGACTAAGCCCCTCCATTTGTAACTGGGTACTAGACTTCTTAACAAACAGACCTCAGTCCGTGAAGATCCACAACTTCTCCTCCTCCACCATTACCCTCAGCACTGGCTCTCCTCAAGGATGTGTGTTGAGCCCCCTTCTGTTCACTCTGCTCACATATGATTGTGCAGCTACCCATCCAGGCTGTCATATTGTTAAGTTTGCAGATGATACAGCGGTGGTGGGATGCATCACAAACAATGATGAGTCCAGCTACAGACAGGAGGTGGAACACCTGGAGAGCTGGTGCAAAGAGAATAATCTTCACATGAATGTGAAGAAGACAAAGGAGATGATTGTGGACTTCAGAAGGAACAAACACACCCACGCCCCACTGAACATAAGTGGATCTGCAGTGGAAGTGGTCTCCAGCTACAAGTACTTGGGTGTACACATGAATGATAACCTCAGCTGGAGCAACAACACCACCAGCCTGATCAAGAAAGGTCATCAGAGACTCTACTTCCTCAGACGGCTGAGACGAGCTGGTCTGAGCAGCCCAGTTCTCACCTCGTTCTACAGGTGTGCAGTGGAGAGCATCCTGTGCTCCAGCATCAACGTGTGGCATGGAGGCTGCACAGCTGCAGAAAGAAAAGCTCTGCAGAGAGTGGTGAAGGCTGCACAGAAGTCTGTTGGAGTCAGTCTCCCCACCATCACAGACATTTACACCTCCAGATGCAGGAAAAGAGCCACCTGCATCATGAAAGACCTCACTCACCCAGCACACTCACTCTTTGCCCCACTCCCCTCAGGACGGAGGTTGAGGAGCATCAAATGTAGAACCACTAGACTGAGGAACAGCTTCTACCCTGAGGCTGTTAGACTCATGAATAAATAAATAATAAGAATAATCACTGCAAAATATCACATCATGCTGATGCTGATCTGTTTTCTTGTTGCTGTGTTCATTTGTGACCATCTGCTCATACAGACTCATGTTCGTGCTGCTGTTTGTAATGATGTTTTTCTATTACTCTAGGGCTTAGTGTATTTCTAGTTGGATGTTTTTCTTAGTTCATATCCTAGATGTTATTACTGTTTTTCTCTTACATTTTGTTGTTGGATGTAACTGGGACCCTGTGTACATAATCTCATTTCATTACATGTACTACATGCGGTGCAAATGACAATAAAGACTCTCTGACTCTCTGACTCTGTAATAATTGAATTGTGCTTCTACAACTGATTAAAGTTAGGAGCAAACTTGAATCAGGATTGTTGCTATAAATAACCGACCTTCAAAAACACAAACAAGGCTATCATTTAGTCAATGTTACAAAGATTGAGTTAAAATCTGGTGTGACTGTAGGTGAACACATTCTCAATTCAACTCAATTCAGTTTACAGGTAGTCCTCGACTTACGATGGAGATCTGTTCCTACGCGTCGTCGTAAACCGATTTTCGACGTAAGTCGAAATATACGTACATACTGCACCATATACAGTACATGCACAGTACTGTTTTACCAAGCACTTAGCCTATTCTAACACAGTACCCTACATAATGATCAAAAGACACATATGTTTGGGAGCCAAAATGAAGGGAAAAAAGAGTTAATGGCCTACTGGAATGCTGGTGACGCTGTATTCCTCCGTCCATCAGCTGTATTCTCTATTCCGTTTACGAAGTAAAACCGCCGTCCAGCCTGGTCCAGAGCGTTTACAGTACGTAACGTATCCCTACACCTATGTATCCCTCCGCCTCTGTATCCCTCTGCCGCTGCACCGCCTACAGTACAATACTTTATACTTCCGCCGCAGCGGCCGCTGTGTAACTTGAAAAAAGGCTGTTCATAGTACCGTAAATGGGAGATGCGTCGTAACCACGAAACGTCGTAACTCGAGGACTACCTGTATTTCTGTAGCACTAAGTTACAACAGAAATCATCTCAGGGCACTGAACAGAAACATTCATATAAAAATAATAATTTAGCATGCATCAGGATATAATTTAACATTATTTATTTGAGGAGCAGACTGCTTTCAACACAGAGCTCTCATCTTGAGTGAGCATGAAGGTGACAGTGGAAAGGAAAAACTCCCTCATGAGGAAGAAACCTTTAGCAGAACCAGGCTCAGGACAAGTGTCCATCTGCTTCGACCGGCTAGGTTTGAGAGGAACAGATACACAATGGCAGGTCAAGAATCATGTTAAGATAGAAATAATATCAAGTGAAAACTATTAAATTTTAACAATTAATTTAAGGAAATGAGGTCAATTTGTCCTCCAGTAGTTTAAGCCTATAGCAGCAAAGCAACCCAACCCTAACTGTAGGATTTATTAAGAAGGAAAGTCTTAAAACTGAACAATGTGTCAGCCTCATGGACAGAAACTGGAAGTTCGTTCCACAAGAGAGGAGCCTGATAACTGAAAGATCTTCCTCACATTCTGGTTTTGGAAACTCTAGGAACCACAAGTAAACCTGCAGTCTGAGAGTGAAGTGCTCTGTTGGAAAATATGAAACAATAAGATCTTGACTATAAGATGGAGCTAGGTTGTTGAGAGCTTTGTAGGTTAGAAGTAAGATTTTGAATTCAATTCTGGATTTGACAGGGAGCCAATGGAGAGAAGCTAAAACTGGAGAGATATGATGTCTCTCCCAGTAACTCCAGTTAAGACTCTAGCAGCAGCATTTTGGATTACAGGATTGTGCAACAAATTATTCATAAGGTCTAACCAAAACAGCTGTAACTCCATCTTTTTTCTACGTGAGATGATCTTAGTCAAACCTCTGGCATGAACGACGATGTGCATTCCTTCAAAGAACGCAGGCTTTTTACTGACTAACTGTTCTGGACCAGATGAGGCGATTGTTCGCACGCCGCATTTTGCAGTGTTGGTTAACGATAATGTCAGCAAGCAGAAAGTAGGACTGGTGCTAATTAAATATTAACTGGGTCTTGAGAGGGTTGTGTTAAGCTGATTGCTAGATTGGTTTGATAACCTCTGAAGGATCTACAGCCCCTCTCTGGATTTATCAAGGGAAAAAGGAAAGGAGAGGAGGTAAGCAGAATGACGAGGAGGCCCAGATGTTGTTCACATCCCAACACTCGGAGGAGGGCCTGTATTTGCTGTGCACACTTGCAAAGCACTATTTCAGTAGGACGGTGTGACTCAATGGTGGTCCTGAGAGCTTAAAGATGTTTTTTACTTCCTCTAAATGTTTGTTAATCTTTCCATAGTTTTGACTGACAGGTAAGAGGAGTGTTGGTGTTTTAGCTGGCTGCCACAGAGGTTCCAGATGTGACTGCTGTAGCCATTTGTATTGTGACACGCAACCTTTTTAAAAAGGTTTCTAAAAAGTTTTCATGCTCGTTTGGCAAAAAGCCCCTTTACTCAAACTCTCCAGCCGAATAAGGATCCACATTTAAAATCTGTGTTATTTTTGTTATTGTTTTCAGTACAGCTGACTTGACAAAAGCTTGGTTTCGGTATTCACAAGTTTTCTTGAAATAGCCGGTCTCCCACGTGCGTTACAGCCGTGAAAACAGCCTTACAGAGAGGCGACGAGATGATGCACGTGCCTGCAACATTTCCAGCTAGGTCCTTGGTTAAACAGAAGCTGTAGGTGATTAGCAAGTGAAACAGTAGCTATGTTTACATGGACATAAGTAATCGGATTAAACGGCCATTCAGAATAAAAATGTGTCATGTCAACGCCCCATTCAGATTTTTTGTTGTTGATTCAGCTCAATCTGAATGACTTTGTGATCAGAATGAAACAGGTGGTGGGCCGCGGGTATGGCGCAGGGGTTAAGAGCGTGGCCCATGTTTGAGGCTAGTCCTCGCTGTGGTGTTGCGGGTTCACATCCCGGTCCCGACGACCTTTCCACAATGCCTCCCCCTCTCTTGCCCTGCTTCGCCCTCCATCCTCTACAACAAAAATGGGCCACTAGCCAAATAACACCCAAAAAAAGAAAGAAAGAAAGAAAGAAAGAAAGAAAGAAAGAAAGAAAGAAAGAATGAAACAGGTGGTTTGCGCTGATTCATAACCCTAACAGTGTTCATGTAAACACTTGATCTGTTCTTTTTTTTTTTTTGATAGTGAAAAACTGACCTGACTGCACATGTGCGACCTATGTCATTTCCTCCTGGCTAATGCTAATAATATTATCATGTTAGGGAAGCAAAGCTGGCCAGTGAGTGACAAAAAAGAGCTCCAACTGATCTGTATCACCTGTAGCTCAGTCAGGGAGTGCAGTAGCATCTCCACCGTCATTAAAACCTGTCGGCGGTCCATTTTAGGCGCTCAGGTTTGTTTGTCATGAACAGATTGTGCCCATGTAAACAATACATTTGAATTATTTAATCTGAAAACATTTCAATCCGGTCAAAGAATTTTGCACATGTAAACATAGCTACTGTTTGCTGTTTTAAACTCCTCCTCAAACCTGCATCAGGCTTTCCAAGGGCTCAATGATGCTGCTGATTATACACAAATGTTAAATTTTTTATCCACACAAAAATGGCTATCCAGACGTTTTAACTGCTATTCTTTAGACACTGTTTACTAAATTTAACAATTTCTCCGCCATGCTTTTGAGTCTCTAATGTTCATGTGTGAGAACAACTTTTTCCTGTATACTTCCTTCCTCTTCCTTTATTCTGAACCTACTGGTGCATTCATTTCTGGTCAGTAGTGCATCTTGGGAGCAGGCGTCGCTCAGTGGATCAATGTTTAGAGCTCTTAAAAAGCAATCGGTTTTCTCATACTGTGATGGATTCCATCTCTTGGCTCTTGATTTTGACCCTAATGTCATCCATAACCAGTACCTGAACGTCTGACTGAGTGGTTGTTAATGGGATAAAAGGTAGAAACAAATTTTTCTGACTTTCTTGTAACTTTTGGCTCTTGAAGGCAATTTGTTGCTCGTTCAAGAAGCATGTTTAGCTCTAACGGGCTGTACAGTTGATTCAAGTTATAGAAGCCTTCCGTTTGAAAGATGGCGTGTTGTTCTGTTCAGTTGCTGTTGTTGATGTTACTTACAATGAGCTTTGAGCACCAGGTCATCACAGGTCAATGGAGCATAATTACAAGTCTAGCAACAGCATTACATGTCCAACTAATAATAATAATAATAATGAATTCAATTTATAACGCACTTTTCATCAATGAAAATCTCAAAGTGCTACAAGGAGCAACAAAATTAAATATCAATAAAACAAATAATAAAACAATTAAGATCAATAACAATATCCGCTAAGATCAAAAGTAGAATCACTGAGCACATTACAGTTGTAACTGTTTTGCTGAAGCTAAAGGGTTACCGTATTTGTCGGAGTATAATACGCAGTTTTTTTGCTCATTTGAATGTCCTGCGTGTTATACGCCGAAGCGTGTTATTTATGGATTTTTTCCCATATTTTTAGACCCATTTTTGGCTCTGATTTTGCCGTTTTTCATTTTGGGCAAAAAAATGGTGCAGTACCACTTTTGTCCGCTAGGGGGACACTTCAAGACCGTTTCTTGCTCATGTGTCCGAAAAAAGCCTCCTCTGGTCGGACTGACTCTGTCGCTGCCCGCCCCCTGCTCTGGATGTAGCTGCTAGCTGTATGTAGCTGCACAGCTGTTAGCTGTGAGGTTCGCTGTTTTTGTTAGCAAGATAACTCATAAACCACACCGCGGATTTTCTTGAAACTTACAGAGCTCAATTATTTGGTGGTCATTTACAAATTATTAGCTGTATAAGACTTTTGAGATAAAATTCAATTTTTTACAATTTATTTTAGTAGCGCACGCGACCAATTTGGAAGAAGTCAAACCAAAACAATTTAAAATCCAGCAGATTTGACCATTTCGTGAAACGGTTAAGCTCAGGAACCCTTGTGCTATAATGTCAGCTAAGAAATATATTTTTTCTCGCAAAGAAATAATTGTTTTTACCGTGTTTTCTTGTGAAGTCCTTCGTACTCGCTCGCTTCTGTGGCCGCCATTTTAAGCAGGGCAAATGAGGCGCTGACGCGTCGCGTAGCGGTGACGCATAATAGATGCGCGTTATACAACGAAGCGTGTTATTTACGGATTTTTCCAATATATTGGCAATAATTGGACAAAGCGTGTTATACTCAGGAGCATGTTAAAGTCCTACGAATACGGTAACTCCTGGTCTAAAGTGGCAGCCGTGTCGACAGAAGGCAGTGCGGTAAAAACTGCCCCATTCCTCCTGTGCGTACTGGCCCTGTGGGTTGAAAACTTTTATTCTGTCACTATAAACACATATTTACAGCTAATAGTTCCCCTGTTTTATTTGAATTCACAAGAACTCAACAAAACTGGGTGGCAGAAGTTGTTGATCTAAAAGACAAAGGATTCAGTGATTTAGGAGCTTGCACATCCATCAATGAAGTCTGTGGAGACCGCTCACTGAACTTCTCTTGTGCGTTTCAGTGCCAGATAGCCAGGAGCAAGACATTTTCCTTTGGCGGAAGGATACAGGTTTTGGGTTTCGCATCTTGGGAGGAAATGAGCCTGGGGAGCCTGTAAGTATCTCTTTAAATCTCATTATGAGTTCACTGCTATGCATAGGTTATTATAAGATATACTGATGTGAACATACATACTGTTCTTCAGTATCTTTGCCTCGTTATTGCCTTACACTGAAGTGTTTGTTTTGCTTGTGTTAGCACAATATCTCATAAACCAGTTGACAAGTTTTAATGAAATTCCAACACAATAATTACTGATAATAACTGATTATCTTTTAGAGTCAGCCACATTGAAGATGGCTTCCAGGCTAAGCCACCTTAGCGAAACATAAAATACTACAACTGAGACAGTTTTACATTTATTGAGCTAAAATTTGGTGAGTTAGCAGCTGCGAGTCATTCAATACTTATATTTTGAGATCCAACTAATCACACAAAGCATATTATAAAACTTAGCCATTATTTATTGAAGTCAATTCTAGCTGTCTGTTAGCAAACTCTCTGTCAGCAGTCTCATAGAACATTGGATAGGTTTTAATGAAACTTTCAGAAAGCAATCCTTAGGTGTACATCTACAACGGATGAACATTTGGAGTGTCCCCTGTTCAGAATGGCTGCCACAGCTAAACAACTTTATCAAGCACAAAAATGTCCACAACTAAGTCATTTTTACTGATATTTACAGATTATCTAAAAATGATTGTGCTAGTAGCTGAGAGACTTCCCAAATACAGTACTGTAGCCCCTCGTTTATCGCGGGGGATCCATACCCTGAAGCCCTGTGATAAGTGAAAAACTACCAAGTAGGAACAGAAGTACAAGTAGTAAGTAGTAGTTTGTTTGTTTTTTAAGGTGTTTTAAACCCTTCCCACACTCTTCGAATATTCTAAACAATGTTTCTAAACTCTAAACGCTCTAAAAGAGCAAAATATATAATTTCAGCTCACTACCTCTTCTGCTCTTTGCCACCTGCAAGTGCTCTTGGCCACGCCCACTTCTCAGCTCTGCATGGAGAACAGCTGCAGCGGGAAGTTTATCCTGCAGTATGAGCTGCACATGGGTGCAGGAGAATGCTTTTTCTGCAGCTATGGTCTGCACAAATGTGCAGCAGGTACTAAATAATTTAAATAATTTATTTTAAATAAAAATTCTATGCTGGTCGTGCAGCTTATCCATCAATCAGCCAACTGTGTGTCAAGTCCAATCTTATTTTGAAAAACCGCGATAGAGCGAGTCTTAGATAAATTAACCACAAAGTAGTGAGGAACTACTGTACTTACTGCAAGCGTTGTGGGATATCTTTGCTTAAACTTTACCTGTCAGAGACAACACTAATTGTCTGTTAGCAAAATATACCAGTCCAATTTTCATGTATCTCTTAGAAAGTAATCCTTCGAGATTCATCTAAAACTCATTTACTTTTGGAGTCAACCTAAATTTGCTATCACACTAATAGACCTAGGTCAACATATAAATAACCCTAACTCAGTCAGATTTATAAATACTTTGGTAAAGTTTAATGTGATAGTAGCTGAACGTCATCTTTAACACATATATTACACAAGATTGTACATGATGTCACTGACAAGGTTTGACTGAGATTTCTACTATTCTGCTCCATCTTATTATAAGGTGATCTTGCTTTAAAACTTGGGCATTAAAGGTGGATGATGAGCATTCCTTCGTGAAAGCTAGACCTTTCATATTTTTTCTCTTTTTCCCCCTCGTTTTAATGCTGTGTTTGCCTTTAGACCAGAATAGTACAACGCTCTAATGCATGACTCCCCTCCTCTCTAACTAGAGCCGTGGCTCTCTGGAGGATCATATAGACAGCTTGTTAAG
>JBBPBX010094555.1:0-13352 GCA_038048925.1 Garcialebias charrua
GTGTACATTTAAACTTTCCTGTTTATTTCAAATAGTGAAAAGTTTAGAGTAACGAATACAGAGCATCTTTTATTTTTATTTTCACTGAAAATCCAGATAAAAGATGGCAGGCACAGAGGGTGAGACCCCTGACACCACGGATACGGGGCAACCCGTGCCAACTGAAGGCCACGACCCGACCAAAGCAGATTGGATCGAACGTGCCTTATTTTCACTCACAGGGTCCATCACAAACTATCATGAAGAGACACAGTTGATGGAGGAAGCAGATGTGGACAGAGCATTAAAAACTGTAACAGCTGGAACCACAACGGCTGAAAAGAAAGCAGACAGAGATAAACGTTTGGCTAAATTGAGCCTTCTGTTAAAGGCCAAGCTAGACTTTGAAACTGCTGTACGCCGGGCTGTCTCTACATCATGTTTAACAGCACAAATGGAGGTTGCCACTTTACAGCAGGAGGTAAAGAGTTTAACACAGTTGAGTATTGGCAGCGCTGAACAAACGCGTAGTCTCTACGAAGAATGCACAGTGTTAAAAAGGGATTTTGAGCAATCACAAGATGATTTGGAAAAATGTGTGGTGGAGAAGGATAAGTATTACCATCAGTACAAGTCGATTCAGGCGGATTGTGGGGAGGCACGGGACGCGCTGGACAAATGCACGGACACCCTGGAATCATTATCACTACGGTACACAAGGCTGCAAGATGATTATAGAAAATCACAAGAGCAGCACATGATGTTACAACGTGAGAATGAAGGGTTAAGGGTCCAACTGAACAGTTGTAGAATAGAGCGTGCATCAGCAATGAACAAACTCTTTGACGAAGAGAGAAAATGTTTGGATCTCATGAGTAAACACCTTGAGAATCCACCGCCTCCGCCGCCCCCTCCCATACCTGATGACCCACTCCCTCCTCCACCGCCCCCGCCCATGCCCGATGCACTACTCCCTCCGCCACCACCTCCACCTCAACAGACATTTGCTGGGACAACCCAATGGCAGGTACCTACGTACCCCATGTCTACAGGTGTACCTGGTGCGCAGATGGGTGGGTATATCACTATTAATGGCTCTCAATTCGCTGTCCCAATAGAACGACTCCATAAAATTTCCCAGTTCGTTCAACGTTTTGAGCCAGGGCAATATGGTTCGACTGAAACCGATACCTATCTGAAAGACATTGAGTTTAAACTGGCATGCTATCCGAACGCTACGGTTGACGATAAAATCAGTTTGATCAAACTCACCACAAACAGGAAAGTGCAACACTTCATTGCGCGTCAACCAGTCGCCATTTTGAAGGATTACCATACCATACCATACCATTTTATTTATAAAGCACTTTAAACAGGAACAAGTCCACCAAAGTGCTGGACAAACAAACACGCAACAGGCAAACTTTTTTTACAAACTTTTCTGCGAAACTCTACTGCAAGAATATGCTCCTCGCATGGGAGACGTTGGCTACCAAGCCGCATTGAAAATCACTCAGGGGCAGAATGAACATCCAATCCCATATTATGACAGACTTTTCGAAGCCTTTTTTGGTGATCGGAATGAGCCAGGTATGGAGGATGAACGTGATTTTAAGTTTCTCTTTATGAACAATCTATATTCGGAGATTGGTTCAACGGCCAACCTCATGGCCGACTACAGAGAAAAAACCATGCGTGAATTAAAGGAGTGCGCTATACGTGTTTTTGAAACATACAAGCGACACAAGAAACCCGTTGAAGTGTATCCAGGTGAAAAGGTCAAATACCAAACGCTAGACCTTGAAGGAGCAAGAGCGCCAGCTCACTCTTTTAAGGAAGGCGAGATTAAACAAAATTTCCAACCTGACAGACCGCAAAATGAAGGTGTCCGCTGGAACAAAGACCAAAAGGGGTCCAGAGACCCTAAGTGGTACAGGCCGCATCAAGAGGAAGAACCCCATCATCAAAAAAGGGGGGCATTCCAAAAGAAAAAGAAATATGGGTCCCAAGGAGACTCATATGAAAGAGGGTGGTCCCAGAGGGGACCCCCGAGCAATGCGCCAGCTCCTGCACCTCAAACTGAACAGTCTGGGGCGAGGAAAAACCCACAGAAGTTCCAGAAAAAAGGCCCTAAACCTCTGTCCTCAGAAGAGATGGAGAACATACGTCGGTTGTTAGAAAGTTTGAAAAAAACAAACAAGGAAAACAAACCTGGAGTAATGTGTAGCACTATCATTGATAGTAACTCAGAGCACACAAATAACAACAATGCCACAATTGCTGACAGTCACCAAGATACTGATGGTCAGGATGCTGACAATCAGGGTACATACAGTCAACAAGACGTTGACTGTGACCATGACATCATTGTTACAGAGTCCGAGAGCCCCTCATCAGAAAAAGGGGGGGAAAGCTCACTCACCAAAGACAATGACTCGTCACAGACCGATCACTCAGACCCATGTGTGACTGCACTACCAGTACAGGTGAATGAAAATCACACAGACAATGGTAGACGTAACAAACGTCGGAAAAAACCTGATAGGTTCCTGTGTAACATTATCAGGAAGGGGCCCGCTAAGAAGGCTTACCTGTCAATCACTTTAGAAGGGGTCCTCACAGAAGAGGCCCTCCTGGATGGTGGGGCTGACATAACCATTATGTCTCCCACACTGTTGAAGGAGCTACGGATAGCCGCTAGCGGTGTTGACAGGGAAATACCCCTCAAAGAATGTGCTGTAGTATTGCAGGGACTCTCAGAGACGAGAACAACCCTAACAGCTATAGCCATGGTTCATATGCAGATTGGTGAAATGACGCTATACCACCCGGTACACGTGTCCGCCGTTGACTCATTCCCATTTTTGGTCGGCCAAGACTTTATAAACCGCTTCGACGCGATTATAGATTATGGCGATCAGACAATGTGGACCAGAGTGAGCCAACCACTGCCAATCGATATGCCTACACAAGGTGACACTGACTGTCTAACAGCAGGTACCGCGGAAGGCACAAAGGGATCCTCCAACGAGAGCACAATCCCGGTAAGTGAACCTTCAGCAACAGGTGAGGCAGAAAAGGCCCAACAAGAGAGCCTCCTCTGCGAGCTGAAACAGTCAGCACTCACTGAACACTACCTACCACAGGTAGTCAAAGGTGTTGAGATCCAAGGATCCCACACCGATGATGCTGTTCTGTCTCCTTGGACGGAGAAATCAGCGATCAGCCAAGCTTTCTATGGAACCTTGGTTAAAAAACAGTTGGGTCTAGAAATGAACAAAAAGGCTTTCCGCTTTTCGTTAGACCCCAACGATAAACAGGTAATGACCGCAATAGGGATCATTGACCTGAAACTAATCTGGAACCAACGAGAACTGGATCACCCGTTCCTCGTGGTCCCGAACTTACCACATGCAACCTACATAGGCTCCGACATTTTGGTAAGATTAGGTGTCCGAGTGGACATCAACAACAATGTACTGTGGTCACTAGACACAGCCACAAGTGACTCTCCTGTGCTAACCACAGAGAACCTTAAGGCTGGACAGACCATACCAGAGGTCTGCCAGATTGCTAACAGCCATAACACTGCGGTACCACCTCAGGTTATGAACAAGCCGGTGATGTGTCACATCATGAAAGGACAAGCTATTAGCACAAAACAGGCATACTTTCAACCATCTCCTATGTTTTTCAACTTAGGACTGTCCATGGAGGCCACATGCCAAGTGACCCTCGACTGCAGAACCACGACTGTTGCTGTGTGCAACACAAGCACGGAAGAGGTGCTGATCCCAAAACACACACAGCTAGGATGGTTGATCTCTACTGATTTTCATGATTTTGAACTAAGCATTCCATTTCTGGGAGGACTCCCAGAAAACTTGATCCCAAGTCAACACACGGGGCAAGTCTTGTTCACAAAACCAACACAGGCCATAACTCTTTTCTCCCCCACTGAGTCCGACCAGGACACTGTCCGCAGGTTCGGTTTCAACAAAGGAGACAGTCTATGCCCTCAAACTTACAGTGCACTACCTGTTGACAGGTTTTACGACACTGAAGGGGACTCACTGGAGCTCCCCAAAGAACAAGAACCCCTCTCAATTGCTTCACAGATTGACCAGGTGGTCGCCCAAGCCGACGCCCTGAAAACTGATGAAGAAAGGGACAAACTTCGCAAAGTTCTTCTAAAATATGAGAAATCATTCTCAACTGACTCGATGGATTGTGGGTTGACCACGCTCCACACAGTGAGCATCCCAACCCCGCCTAATGCTCCCCCTGCATTTGTCAGACAGTACAAGATTCCTCTGGCAGCACATCAACCTATCAGAGAAATCATTAATGACCTGTTAGAAAAAGGTATCATCCGATACTGTAACAGCACTTACTCTGCGCCTTTATGGCCGGTGTTAAAACCAAATGGTAAGTGGAGACTCACTATAGACTACCGAAAGCTAAACAAACAAGTTCCCTTATCCAGATGGCCTATGACGCAACTCCAACAGGAACTGCCCAAGGTCACCAATGGTAAGTACTTCTCGACCCTCGACGTCGCCTCTGGTTTTTGGACCATCCCTGTGCGCGCCGAGGACCAGTACAAACTAGCTTTCACTTTTGGTGGCCGTCAATACACCTTTAACAGGTGTCCCTTTGGCTACGCTAACTCACCTGCAGAGTTCAACATCTTCTTGAACAAAGCATGTCCAGACGCCCACGAGCGTGGGACACTGATTTACGTGGACGATGTCCTTTTGAGGCAGCCAACACTGGACTCACATTTGGCTGAGATCGACCACGTTCTGAATCAACTAACAACTGCTGGTGCTAAGATATCACTGTCAAAATGCCAATGGTGCAGAACCAAAGTGGACTACGTTGGCCTACTCGTAGGTCCAGACGGAGTACAACCACAGCTGACTCGCACCCAAGGCCTCGACAATCTCAAAGTCCCCACCAATCTCAAAGAACTACAAAGTTTTCTGGGCGTGTGTAACTACTCGAACCAATTCATCGAAAACTATGCGGACCTTGCAAAGCCACTGACTGAACTCCTAAAGAAAGACGTTCCATTTGTCTGGACTGACAAACAGCAACAGGCAATGGACGCTCTTATAAACAGGATCAAGTCAGCCCCATGTTTAGTCTACCCAGACTACAACAAAGAGTTTTACTTGGAAGTGGGCTTCTCAGCTCATTGCATAAGTGCAGGTCTGTACCAGATACACGACAGAGACAAACGTGTAGTAGCCTACGCCAGCAAAACGATGGCAGGCCCCGAGTTGAGATTCTCAGACTGTGAGAAAGCTTTACTGACCACAGTGTGGGCAGTTAAACATTTCTCCAGCTACATTGGTGGACAGAAAATCATTGTGGAAACACAACACCAGCCAGTGACTTTTCTTAACAGTGAACGCATCAGAGATGGTGTGGTGACAAACTCACGTGTTGCAACGTGGCTCATGGCGCTTCAAAGTTTTAACCTAGACATACGTTATGGTCAAAACAAGAAGTCTCATCTGGGGACGGACTTGGCAATCTGCCAGAAGTGTACACAAGATGTACCAGCCACCCAGCCGCCGGTTGAGGTAAAACCCCCAGTAACTGAAGACCCGAATCACCACTTCTTTGATGACAATATCTGCAAAGATATGACAACATTGTACGTGGATGGATCTTCATTCCTCCGCGACAAAATCTGTAGGGCAGGTGTTGGAGGAGTTCTCCTCCAGGACCAAGAACAGATAACTTTCAGCTACAAATTAGGATCTCAGACTTCTCAGTACGCTGAGATTGCAGGAATCCTAATAGCTCTCCAGATGGTAGTAGAACGCTCCATCAAGACGCTAGTCATCTGCACTGACTCTAACTATGCTCGTTTGAGTTTCGCTTGTCACCTCGCTGTGTGGAAACAGAACGGTTTCCTAACAAGCGACAGAAAAGTGGTCAAACACAAAGAGCTTTTCATAGCGTGTGATCACTTGGTGACATCACACGACTTACAGATCTACTGGAAGAAAGTTCCAGGACATTCTAGAGTCCCAGGCGATGACAAGTACTACAATGACATTGCAGATTCCTTAGCCAAAGAAGGAGCCGACGAAGGTCCTCTATGGTCCTTCGACCCCTCCTGGTTAATCAAGGCTCTGCCAACACAACCTACAGTCAGGGTAATGGCAGTCACACGTGCACAGGCCGCAGCCAGACCTGCTGACAACGCAGTCTCTGTACGACCTGCACTGACTGACCCAGACATCATCCAACTACAGAAGTCGGATCCTGCTATCAACTCCATGATACTGTACCTGACTGATCCAGACAAAAACACTCCGTCTAAAGACGAACTGGATTCCGATCCAGACCTTAAAGTCCTTTATCAGCTGCGCAAACAGCTAAAACTAATCAAAGGCATCCTAACTTTCGCTCATGGACCAACGTCCTCACCTGTGTTCGTGGTTCCCCATGAACAAAGGGGGGTGATGTTAGTTCATGCCCATGATCTCCCGTCCGCAGGACACAAAGGAGATAAAGCCACGCTGACGGCATTAAAACAAATTGCCTATTGGCCTGGAATGAAAAAGGATGTCAAGGACTACATTGAAGGGTGCGTGGTCTGTGGCCAGTTTCAGCCAACCAGACCACTTCACAGAGCACCACTGCAAAGCAGAGGCATTGCATTCCCATGGTCTGACCTCCAGATCGACTGGGTTGGACCACTCACTAAGAGCTCTAGAGGAAATAAATATTTTCTCACGGTAACCTGTGCATTTACCAAATGGGTAGAATGCCTACCAGCTCCCAACGACACAGCACAAACCACTGCTATGTTGTTAATGAATCATATATTTTCAAGGTTTGGACTTCCCCTTCGGGTGAACTCAGACCAAGGTACACACTTCACAGGTGAAGTGATGAAAGAACTGTGGAAGACGCTAGGCGTCAAGGCTAACTTTCATGTCGGCTACCACCCACAGGCTTCAGGCCAAGTTGAGAGAGCAAACAGAACTGTGGTGAGTATTTTGAAGAAATACGTGGCTGCAAACCACAAGGACTGGGACGTGAAACTCCCTCTGGTCCTCATGGCCATAAGAGCCACTCCACACACATCAACTGGCATCTCTCCCTTCGAGATGATGACCGGTCGACAAATGACTCTCCCTCTACACCTGTTGTACCAACCAGGCGACGCCGCCATGGCGACAGCCTACACTACACAACAATACATGAAAGATTTGAATGTACACCTCAGAAACACTTTTGCTTTCGCCCAGAAAAACCTGGAAAAATCCGCTGAAGGACGCAAGGCGTACTACGACCAGAAGGCCTCTCACAATGAACTCCAAGTGGGAGACAGAGTCTGGTACTATACGTTCGCCCCAGCAACCGGGAAAGGAGGGTCCGAGACCGGAACTCTCGCCCGCAAACTAATGCCCAGGTGGACTGGACCTCATCTGATAACAGACAAAGTGTCCTCAGTCGTCTACGAAATCAAAATCAGCAAAGGCCGCAAAGAGCCAATTGCTAAATGGGTACATCGAAATCAGATCAAACCTTACAAGGCGTTCAATGACTCCACAAAAGACAAAGATCTCACAAACTCACCGACTTCATGGGATAATAAGGTCGTCCAAACACAAGTTAGTAAATAAACTAATCAGGTTTAAACTACCGTACTTTCCCACCCTATAAGTCGCATTGTCCAATTTGAACTTAGAAACGCTAAGCCTAAAACCCACAACAAAAAACTAACCTTAACAACCGTTTAAATCCACGAGATTTAATTTGACCTCGGTCATAAAGTTGAGACCTGTTTTTCTTGTGTGTTGCACTTTGGAATCTGACGACAAGAGTGTGTCGAAGCAGTGAAACGTTGTTTCCTTGTTGTTTAGTCATTACTGTTGTCATTAGTTGAGATATTGTTTTGGTTCTGAACACTCCCAGCCAAAAAGGTTTTGTATTAACATTGGTTAATGAATGATATGGATTTAACTATGCCAACATACAGTTCGTTTTGTTAAATCTCAATCGTCGAAGAGTCAATGTAGTTTAAAGCTACTCAAGGTACCATAAACTACACTGGTCTCACAATTTCTAAATTGAACCGATTCGATCGTTTCTATTCTAGATTGTCTATTCATTTTGATGAGTCTCGCCATAGACTTCAAAATTTATTAGGAATACCAAATCCTACGTCGTTCGTCTAAAAGACAACAGACATTTAGATCAAACTATATTTCATTTTTCTATTTTAGTTTAACCTAAACTAAGTAATGAATGGAGGAATAGTTTGGAATTAGAGGCCTTCGTTACAGAAGCCCTCCAAAATTTTATAGGTACAAATCCCTATATATAATTTTACAGAATTGATCCACCCCTTAATTGGTAATTGTAGCTGATCTAAACCATGATAGCTTACATACCAGGTGCATATAGGTAGGGCCTAATGTAAAATCCCAATCATAAGCCCACCTAAAAACCACATAATTGCATGACACATAGAACCAGAGTGGCACTGACTGGAAGCCAACCAGCCAACAACCTTCGATGTGGGGACCTGCAGCTCCAACGCTTGGTCTTCAACCTCCATCCAAGGGTCGCCTCCTCTGCGTCAATCGAGGGATCCCCTCTACATGCTGATTATAAAAACAATTGTTGCTGATGAAATCGCCAACTCTAATCGATATGGAATTATCGTTGTGGAATTACCGCTGTGGATTATAAGACTTTGTTTTCCAAGGGATTAAAAGCTTACCGCAATGGGATTACCTACGAACAGTATGGAATTTCCAAAAACTTTATGGGATTATAATTTTTGATTTTTCTTTTCCACTTGCTGGATTACTTCAAGATCAGAGACAGTTCAAGGTTTCCTTTCGTGTTGGACCTCATCCCCAAGGACTGGCGATGACTTCCAAAAGGGGGGAGATGTAATGGGCATGACCGTGTCCACTTTGATACACCTGTGTACTTTTGAACTGTTCCAGAGATGACCTTTACTGACCTCTCAGTAAAGCAAGACATTTACCACAAAATCATTCCATTAGTTGTAATCTGAGAATATAGTCACCAAAAGAGACTATTTCTATCTTTGATTTTAGGCTGATGTGATCAAAAGAATAACTTTTGTCATTTTCATGATATATGTTATATGCTGTTATTCTTTTAATATGGAGTATTACTGTGTTCACTGCTGTGTTAAAGTTGAAGTCTCGGGTCAGAGAGACCCGACGGTTTTGTTTAGAAAGTCAGAAGACAGTTAATCCGTTGTTTTTCAGGAGAACGACTCCAGCTTCTCTGTCTTTTTCCTAAACAATTTCCCTCTGCTGGCTGTAACCTTGGGTCGTGATAACACATGTCTCACTCCTCTCATGATCTTCTTTAAGTTCTAAGCTGTTGCTGGAACTGTTGAGTTTGCTGAGGACCTCAATGCCCTGATGAGGTTCCCCAAAGAGCTGAATGACCACCAGTCACGCGCTAAGGACTCGTCATCCAGCTGGGACTGATAACATGCTGTTATGAGTCCACTTCGAACGAGCGTAAGCTCAAAAACTTTGTTTATTCCTTCATGGAATAGTTATCTTGAAGTCAGAGGCCTGAAGCTGACGCATTTTCTGATGGTCGATGCGGAACCCAGGAGACGTTGAAAACGTAAACGAATAACCTGCTCAGAGGTGCTGGTTCCCACAAGGACCCGTGCATCTGAAAAGCTACAAGGTCTTCTCTCTTACCGGGCTGTCGTCAAAAGGTAAAGAGCTGTTTACAAACGTACCTGGATTTTAGCAGAAGTCGGATGAGAAGTGTCACTTTGGTAACATGCTCAAGACAATTTCCCTTAAACCATCTCTCCATCTTTCCTCCTCTCCTTTCCCTCAATTCTAAGCTGGAAACTATTTAAGCTAAAGAGCCCTCAGACTAAATATGTTTAACATCCAGTATTTATGTCTGTTGTTGTAATTCAAGTGTGCTGACGTATTAAATTGAAAGAAAGTGAAATCATGTCAATCAAGTGTAATGGTGTTAATTTAGTGATTTATCTTAAATAAATGGTAGTGTCTTTGGCATACCAACTAAGTTAACGTCTCTGTCACTTAATGGCCTTGTTTATTTATCCATCATAAAGATCACAGAAATATTGGGTAAACTGAAAAAGAAAAGAATCCGTGAAATTACTATTCAATCTGAATAAGTAGATTAATTAAGGATAAAGAGGTCAGCTTAATACTGACCCCTGTTAAAATCCTTTAGTTACATCTGGGTGGCACTATATGTGTTTAAAGACACAATATATGGTCTCCCTCATGTTCCCTTCATCTGGTGGCCCGTACGGGGAGATCTGTGATCTCTCATGAACTTGAAACGTTATGTTGGCATGGTTATTCCAATTTTTGGACTCTGAAGGTGATAATTTTTGGCTGAGGTGTTCGAGACAGGCAGATTCTGCATGTTTTATCATTTGAAGCTGAGAGATTGTTATTGTTCAACTCCTTAACACGCTGTGGGAAGCTTTAGGTGAAGTTTTGTCAGCCCGTGGTCTGTGGGGGGGTTCTGGTTCCGTTCGGCCCAGTTCACGCACAGACTCCGGTACAAAGCTTTGTTGACCGCCGAGTCAAACTGCCTGAAAAGCTGTTAACATCTGCAAGATTGCTGTGTGTGGTATTTTTGCATGTTAGAGCAGGTCGAAAAAGCATATTACTGTTAGAACGTTGTCGGCTGGGTTTCAGACCCGTTTCCTGCTCCATTAAAAAGTGGACCGGAACCGACCTTGAAGTGGCTCCGAGCGAGTCCGTGTTTGTTCTACAGCTGCAGTGCTCTGCTACTCAGCGTAGCTAAGTTGTGCCTGTTTTAATTGTGATTGCCACGTTTCAGAATTTTGGGAAGTTAATTTAAAGCGTTTGAGTTGTTTAAGAGTCTAGAGTTGCGTGCTAAGCTAACGCTACAGAGACGTGTCCTACACGTTGTTTATGAGCTGTGATTGGATGAACGAGAGCTGTGAGCTGTCAATCACTCGTGGCGAGCGCTGATTCGCTGTAGTGGGAACGCACGCCGTTGCGACCAACCCACTTTGTCGTCATTTCCGGTACTGCATTGGGCGAATGTAAGAAAACTACATTCACCATGAATGCTTGGAATGAACTACAAGCGCTGTGATTGATTGGTTGACGTCACGTATCTGTTTAGCGAGCTCCGCCTCGCTCAACGGAAGCTGGTGACGCGCTGCGTCGGCCCGCCTATTTGTGTCGTCATTTCCAGGTGCACTTTGGGTGACAAGCAGTTCACTCTCACAGGACAAACGGAGATTTCACTGAAAGTTTAAAAAAACTAATTTGAAGCCATCTAAACTGTCTAACAACATAAATTTGTCTCTGACAAGAACGTGGTTCGAGCGTTTATCACTGACACACTAGAAACTAACTCTGAAAAGGTTGTTTTTAGTTTAAATACTGAATAAAAAAATCAGTCTCCTCGTGATAACATTAAGACTCGAAGGGGCCCTACTCCAAACTTTCCCACTCCAAACTACCCACTCCAAACTTTCCATAGACAACACCACCAGAGGAGACACTGCCACTTACATCATTGAGGCTGTCAACCTGTGCGGTCGTGCCGCCCCCTGTTGGTTAAAAGACGTTGACAGATGAGTTTTCTCAAAAACATCATAAAAAAGTCAGCATTTTTATGGTGAATTACCAGCTCTACAATTGTTCTGTACACAAACAATAACTCCTGTTTATTTTAAATAAGAATATTTAGAATAACAGAGGTACAGACAAACATTTTTGCTTATTTTAAATACAAAAGAATTTAAAATAACAAACAAAAGTACAGTTTTCACTCCAGATAACTGCAAAAATTTTTCTTTCTCTTCCTTTTCTCAGACACATCATCTTCCACAGTTATCCTGTGCACATTTAAACTTTCCTGTTTATTTCAAATAGTGAAAAGTTTAGAGTAACGAATACAGAGCATCTTTTATTTTTATTTTCACTGAAAATCCAGATAAAAGATGGCAGGCACAGAGGGTGAGACCCCTGACACCACGGATACGGGGCAACCCGTGCCAACTGAAGGCCACGACCCGACCAAAGCAGATTGGATCGAACGTGCCTTATTTTCACTCACAGGGTCCATCACAAACTATCATGAAGAGACACAGTTGATGGAGGAAGCAGATGTGGACAGAGCATTAAAAACTGTAACAGCTGGAACCACAACGGCTGAAAAGAAAGCAGACAGAGATAAACGTTTGGCTAAATTGAGCCTTCTGTTAAAGGCCAAGCTAGACTTTGAAACTGCTGTACGCCGGGCTGTCTCTACATCATGTTTAACAGCACAAATGGAGGTTGCCACTTTACAGCAGGAGGTAAAGAGTTTAACACAGTTGAGTATTGGCAGCGCTGAACAAACGCGTAGTCTCTACGAAGAATGCACAGTGTTAAAAAGGGATTTTGAGCAATCACAAGATGATTTGGAAAAATGTGTGGTGGAGAAGGATAAGTATTACCATCAGTACAAGTCGATTCAGGCGGATTGTGGGGAGGCACGGGACGCGCTGGACAAATGCACGGACACCCTGGAATCATTATCACTACGGTACACAAGGCTGCAAGATGATTATAGAAAATCACAAGAGCAGCACATGATGTTACAACGTGAGAATGAAGGGTTAAGGGTCCAACTGAACAGTTGTAGAATAGAGCGTGCATCAGCAATGAACAAACTCTTTGACGAAGAGAGAAAATGTTTGGATCTCATGAGTAAACACCTTGAGAATCCACCGCCTCCGCCGCCCCCTCCCATACCTGATGACCCACTCCCTCCTCCACCGCCCCCGCCCATGCCCGATGCACTACTCCCTCCGCCACCACCTCCACCTCAACAGACATTTGCTGGGACAACCCAATGGCAGGTACCTACGTACCCCATGTCTACAGGTGTACCTGGTGCGCAGATGGGTGGGTATATCACTATTAATGGCTCTCAATTCGCTGTCCCAATAGAACGACTCCATAAAATTTCCCAGTTCGTTCAACGTTTTGAGCCAGGGCAATATGGTTCGACTGAAACCGATACCTATCTGAAAGACATTGAGTTTAAACTGGCATGCTATCCGAACGCTACGGTTGACGATAAAATCAGTTTGATCAAACTCACCACAAACAGGAAAGTGCAGCACTTCATTGCGCGTCAACCAGTCGCCATTTTGAAGGATTACAAACTTTTCTGCGAAACTCTACTGCAAGAATATGCTCCTCGCATGGGAGACGTTGGCTACCAAGCCGCATTGAAAATCACTCAGGGGCAGAATGAACATCCAATCCCATATTATGACAGACTTTTCGAAGCCTTTTTTGGTGATAGGAATGAGCCAG
>JBBPBX010094556.1:0-13352 GCA_038048925.1 Garcialebias charrua
GTAGCACTCTGCTTTACATTACCCTAATAAACTCTTTGTACAAAATCAGTTTAGTGTTAACTGATCATAACAAACACTAAACGTATGCAACCAGAAGTTACAACATATATCTACATATAAAACATACAAAACAAAGCACAACTAGCTTCAAGCATTAACCTTTAATTCAAGCATTAAGCATACAATGTAATTATGACAGGAAATGGAGGATTTACCTGAAGTTACCTTCGTACAGATGAACATGTGGTACTTCCTGTTTATCACTATTGTATTCAGCTGGTCATGAGGTCGGACGCAGGGCTTTATCATCTTTTACATTTTTCCAGACACAGTTTAGGTTTTGGAAATGGAATAAACTGTATTCCACCCTCTAAAGCAGAACTATTCAACTAAACTGTTCAGGGGTGCCACAGTTACTGAAAGCAGCAGCTCAGGGGGCGGACATACAGCAATTAAATTTATTATGTAAATAAACCAAGTATTACAATGATCTATTACATTTTAAATATGTTTATTATGTTGCACTGATTCAAAAATGCAATAAACAGAACCCAAACACAGAACCGCCTTTAAATTTTATTTTTATTTTTTTTCAAGTTAACTTTATTTTTCAGAGGTGCTGAGTTAAAGTTTAGGTGTGCTTGAGCACCCCCAAAAGAGGCTAAAATCGCCACTGCAGCAAACACTTCCATCCTGCCACAACCCCTTAATGATGCCTTATCGTGTATCTGCCTGAAGTAAAATATTCACAGGAGTTTTTAATTAATTCAAATAAATCTTTCTATCAGTGCCTCATTGTAATGTTGAGATCATATGAGGGTATCCTAACTACAGAACTTGGAGAAACATGAGTAAACTGCAATAACAAAGTAGTGTTTAGGCCACTTTAAAAGTGAACAGGGTTAGGATGAACAACAAATCACCCAAACAGTGGATGGATGCAGACTACAGTAGTTCTGACCCAGTTCTGCTGTGCTGCTGAGTCAGAGCATTGCACGATGGGATAACTGGTTTGAAGGAAGAGTCACAGACAAAGGCAGAAACAATCAAACCAAGCACACACACCGAAGGCAAGAAGAGGCTGTATGTTCTGCTCCAGTGCACTGCATCTGTTCATTGCTAAATATATCCAAAGAGCTTGGGCCTTCCAGTGTCTCCTCTCTGCTAGAAGCTGAACAGACCAAACAAGACAGCAGGAAAAACATAAACCAAGAAAAAGTTGATGCACGTTTCAAGAATAGATGAAATCCTGCAAGCTCGAAGGCTCAAAGAGTTGAATCGTGTGGCCGTCAACCCAGATAAACCAAAAATATCTCTTTATAAAAATAAAAAAAAATGCAGCCAGACTAAACATGGACACATATTCTCATCCAGTTTAAAGGTCCACCGACATGATTTTTTTTACTATTCATAAAATTGCTCAAAATATATATATTTTATCATTTAAATATGTTCCTTTATGCAAACAAAATGATAAATCACTTTAATTTTGCTTTAAAAGTGATTTTGAACTTCAAGCCGTGTTTAATCATGGGAAATCTGATTACACCCGAACGCACCATCTGTGATGTCACACCGGGCAGAGCTCTGGGCTTGTCACAGTGCACGGGTGTGAGCAGCTCGACATGAAGGTAAGTCTGATACAGCATCAGACCTAAATTAGATCCTGTTGTTTCTTGTTCCATCACCCAAACTATTTTCTGCTTCCCAAAATGAAGACAAATAGCTCAAATCTTCACATAGATTGATAAATTCATCTGGTTTTAAATTGTCCGCTATTAAAGAGACCAGAGCCCTCTGCCCAGTGTTACGTCACAGATGGTGCGTTCGTGTGTAATTGGATTTCCCATGATTAAACACGGCTTGAAGTTCAAAATCACTTTTAAAGCAAAATTAAAGTGATTTAGCATTTTGTTTGCAAAAATGAACATATTTAAATGATAAAAGATATATATTTTGAGCAATTTTGTGAAAATTAAAAAATCATGTCAGCGGGGCTTTAAGGACTTAATACAGTGTGCTCCAAATGGCAGGATTTCTATTCTTACCACACAAGGAAAAGTTTTATTTATGGCATCTATCCAACCTTTTTTTTTAAATGCAAACAAAGCACCTATTTTTAACATGTGCATTGTGTTATTTTTCCTCCCATGGGCAATGTGTGCAGAGACGGCGCAGCTCTGAGTGAGCTGAATGCTTCCTTCCTGTCGTTGACAGAAGCTAAAGTACGATCGTCCCAACAGTTTCAACTGGCAGTCTCTGTTAAACATCACTCCCTGGCTGGCTGTCACATAGAAAGGACCTCTCTGTTATTAAAGTACCGGTACTCCCTTTTGCATGTCAACCACCAACAAGGAAGAGAAGAGTTACTCCTCTCCTTCCGCAGTCTCCTCTTCACCCTGGAAAACATCACACTTCAGGCACCAGTCATCACTGAAACCTGTGGAGTTAAAGTTATAGTTCAACAATGTAAAGTAGAGTTCGGTATAAAGTGTGATGAATAATTCATATTTATACATGCTGTAGATTGAATAGCTTCCATTTGGAGAAAAGGTTAATTCAGTCTAACTGCACTGAGGAGGGCCAAGACCAAAGATGTGTTCCCGTAATCTTAAAGAAACTCCAATGTCAAATGTTATAGCTGTTGAATTCAATTTCAATTCAGTTTATTTATATAGCGCCAAGTCACAACAGAAGTCATCTCAGGACACTGAACAGAAACAATCATATACTGTATATAAAAAGTAAGTTAATAACCCTATTTTAAACCACATATCTAAAGCTTGATAAAGAAACTGAAATTAAAACTGGGTTTCTTTTTCAGAAATAGATCTTGCTTAATTCTGAATGTCAGAAAACACCTTGTAACAGCTACCTTCCTACCGGCCATTGACTATGGTGACATTATTTACATGAATGCCCCATCCAGCTGCTTGCAGATGTTGGATACTGTCTACCATGGCACACTAAGATTCATAACTGGTTGTAACTACCGTATCCATCACTGCACCCTGTATTCATTGGTCAGTTGGTCATCATTATACACATAGGCTCTCACACTGGTTCATTTTCATCTATAAATCCCTCCTCGTCTGCTACTTTCTTATATCTCCTCCCACTTGTCACACCATCAGTGCAGTTACAACATGCACTCTCAGTCCATCATTACCTGCAGCGTTCCCTCAGTGCGGACTGAACTTGGCAGAAAGGCCTTCTCCTACTCTGCTCCTGCAACGTGGAACATCTTGCAACAGGAACTGAAGTTGTTTTTAAGGGGTTTCAAACATTTGATAATGTCAATAGAAAAATCAAAGCAGATATGTTCTTGTTTTTAGTATTTGACCCCGTTTTACAGCACCCTGATTCATTGTTTTACACACTACTCTTATTTTAACTGCATTTTTACTGTTGTTTATTGTTATCATTGTTTACTGTTATAGTTGTCTGTACTTTATACGCTCTGTCTGGAACAGGTCTCTCTTGTAAATGAGTCCTTGTGGCTCAATGAGGCTAGCCTGTATAAATAAAGGCTGAATGAAAAATAGCATTGTTTATCTTTGTTTTATTACTAATTTATCATTAAACAGTGGATATTTCAGCAGCTTTTACATAACAATAATGCACATTATACAGTTATTGTTGACATACAAGTCTTTGGCCATTTGCAAGAGCAAACAGTGGCTGCATCAGCTGGCTGTAGCACTTCTGGGCTACTTCCAGCAGGAATATTATAAAATTTCAGCAGGAATAATAGTAGTAAAAAACTGATTCTACTGTAAAAACTTGCAGATTACCACTTGAATGAACAACTACACATTTTTTGAATGTAGAGTTGTGTTAAGATGCCAGTAATCCACTGTGGCCTCGGTCAAATGAAATCACATGTAATTATATAGTGCATTTCTAAACAACTGTAGTTGGCCAAAGTGCTGCACACAACAAAATAAATAGTAAAAAAAAGGACCATTAAAAAATTAAAAATTAAATAAAATTTGATAAGCATTCAAATGAAGCAAAAAATATAATCTCTCCTGCAGTATCAAAAATGTCTGATCTTTTAAGGAGCAGCTGCTTCCACACTTTCGAAGCTACAGTTGATAAGGCTCAATCTTCTCTGTGGACCAGCCTGGACTTCAGGACAACTAAAAGCAAATGATCATTATTAGATCTAAGGGATCTGGAGGGCACATAAGGCTACAGAAGGTCAGACAGATACTGTATACAGAAGTCTTATAGGTTAGCAATATAATTTAAAATCAATTCAAAAAGGAAGCCAGTGAGGAGAGGCTAGCACCAAGAAGATGTGTTCCTGCTTTTTAGTTCTTGATAAATGACGAGCTCCAGAGTTCTGAACTGCAGTCGTAAGAAGTCAAAGAGGTCACAGAGCTAAAATAATCCAGTAGGGACTTAATGAAAGGGTGAATCGTTTATTTAAAGGATAACATAATAATTTACTATAGATAAAACCCTTAATTTGAAAAAGGATTTCTTCACTACTGAAAAAAAAAACGTGTTCTTTAATGTTAAAATATGACTCAAATATCCACAGCAATTTTTTATATGACATTTTACAAGCAGCTCTTGTTAACTAGTTCTGTACCGCTCAGCAGTTTCTACTGGGACCAAAAAATACTAACCTCAACTCTTAGCTCATTGAAATTTAGGAAGTTTAAAGCCATCCAGGTCCCACTCGGACTAGCTATGACCAGACTGGTCTAGAGATGAGCAATGACTTTGAAATGTTTAAAGTCTTGTTAAATGGGCAAATCTGAAGAACTGGTGATACCACCACAGATAGGCCTGTCTTGATAAACAATAAATCAATTAATCACATGATGAATGAAAATGATTGACCTCATTTTCATTTATCAGCTTTATCGTTTCTTCTTGTAATTATAATAAAGTGCTATGTGTTGTCATCATTGTATGTTCCCATACAAAGACGAAATTGGCTCTCTGCATTTAACCAATGGCACCAGGGATACACCCAGGTGGAGCAGTGGGTAGTTATGCACCCGGAGAGCAATTCGGGATTAGGTGTCCTGCTCAAAGACACCACGACATGTGCAATGACCGGGGATCAAAACCACAACCTTCGGGTCCCGAGTCAGCTGCCCTACCTCGACACCAGGGGTCACCAACGTGGTGTCCACGGGCACCTGGTCACCCACAGGGACCTCTTGATTCCCTGCAGAGCATGTTCTAAAAATAGCACTCATCATCAAGGAGCATGACGTAAAAATCATCATTAATTATATATTTAAATTTAAGAAACAACATTTACAAGGATGTATATTTAAAATGAAAATAATTCATAAAACAAGCAAACAAAAGTTTTATGCATACAGTTTAGCAATCTTGTCTGGGGTCAAAGTTCCCAATGATGTATAGTCCACTCCCATCTCTTGAGCGGTGCAGCTACAAGCTAGTTTTACCTCCAAAGGTTAAAATGGCAGAAAAATTTAAGAAAACACATTTGCACAGTGACTGGGAGGAAAAGATATTCCACAGTGTTGAAAGACAAGTGTGTCAGTGTCTCATTAGCAGCTGTGACTACAGCAAAACACAACGTGGAGTGACACTTCATCAGCTAACATGCTAGCTTCAGTGCTAACTAGCCCCCTGGTGTCTCACAACAGACAGAAGAATGTCAGAGCAGCTTGGAGCAGGCACGTTTGTCATGAGGCCTTTTCAGGTGTGGAGCTCTTGAAAGAAGCAATGATGAAATATGTGAAAAATAATGTATTTAAAAATAGTAAAAGATGTGATGATTAGTTAAAATTCCAAAAAAGCTAAGTCTGGTCCTCTGGACATTCAAAAAACAAAAAAACAAAACAAAGCAAAAAATTGTAGAAACGTTTCGTCTTTCGTCCGAAAGACTTCCTCAGTCTGAGGTGCTGGGTTCAGCTCAGTCTTATAAATAGCACCCTCTCACAGTGTTACACAACCAGTTGGCTGATGACAGCCTGAAACCAGCTGCTCAGCTGTCATCAGCCAACTGGTTGTGTAACACTGTGAGAGGGTGCTATTTATAAGACTGAGCTGAACCCAGCACCTCAGACTGAGGAAGTCTTTCGGACGAAAGACGAAACGTTTCTACAATTTTTTGCTTTGTTTTGTTTTTTTGTTTTTTGAATGTCCAGAGGACCAGACTTAGCTTTTTTGGATTTTTCTACCTGGATTATTGAGCATGCATCAGGGTATTAGTTAAAATTATTTTATATGTAGGCCTACAGCACTTTGTTGCAGTTGTGGTTATTTTTGGGTTTTATAAATAAAAGTATTATATTATTAATAATATTATTATTATTATTATTATTATTATTATTATTATTATTATTATTATTATTATTATTATTATTAATAGAGATGCTGCAGACCTGAGGATCAATACTAATGTCACGATTCATTTAAAAATGTCACTTATATTACATTACTGATATTTTGTATCTGCAAGAGTTGAGTTATTCTGAAATGTTACAAACACAACAGTTAGTGCAAACAGGACTTGACTGGGATATTTTATTCTCAATAGGTTCTTTAAAAAATACCAACAAATCTGGGGTATTTTAAATAGTAAAAGGCATATTTTGAATGAATGATACAAATGTGTTCGTTCCTACAAAACAGTTAATAAAATATTTATAAAATACAATGAATTTCAAATGTTACAGATTGAGTTTAACATAAAATAAATAGTGTTTTGTGTTTATATCAGTTAATAAATCATCCATTATGCCCCCTTGTTTAGGACTGGAGCCAGTCTCAGCTGCTTTTGGGTGATGGCAGGGGACACCCAGGACAGGTCTCCAGTCTGTCCCAGAGACACCCAGGACAGGTCTCCAGTCTGTCCCAGAGACACCCAGGACAGGTCTCCAGTCTGTCCCAGAGACACAGGACAGGTCTCCAGTCTGTCCCAGAGACACCCAGGACAGGTCTCCAGTCTGTCCCAGAGACACCCAGGACAGGTCTCCAGTCTGTCCCAGAGACACCCAGGACAGGTCTCCAGTCTGTCCCAGAGACACCCAGGACAGGTCTCCAGTCTGTCCCAGAGACACCCAGGACAGGTCTCCAGTCTGTCCCAGAGACACCCAGGACAGGTCTCCAGTCTGTCCCAGAGACACCCAGGACAGGTCTCCAGTCTGTCCCAGAGACACAGGACAGGTCTCCAGTCTGTCCCAGAGACACCACAGGACAGGTCTCCAGTCTGTCCCAGAGACACCCAGGACAGGTCTCCAGTCTGTCCCAGAGACACACAGGACAGGTCTCCAGTCTGTCCCAGAGGCAGACAAAGAGACAAACAACCATCCACAATCCCAGAGTCACAGCTAAGGCCAATTTACAGTCGTACAGAAGAACCAAAAAAGGGATTCAAACTGAGGACTCAAGTTCTCGATTGAGAGTTCTAATCACTAATTATCAATAATAATCAATCATATTTACCATGCTAAATCCTTACTGATAATCATTGTGTGGGATCTTTAATAATGCAGATCAGATGTGATCAGGCAGTCATGTATTCACATGTATGTAAATGTATTATTATTAATTCTATAATTAAAGGTGAGCCATGCACATTTGTTTGTATCAAACAAGTAGCCCTCCATGTCTCTTGGTCCCACTGAAGTAGCTCTCAGTCTCGAAAAAGGTTGGTGACCCCTGCTCTACACCACCTCGGCCCCAACACATCTTAAAAACAAGCTTTATTATTTTTATGAAATATACTGACATGAACAAAAAAGGATAAATCATGTCATCTGGACCAGTTCATTAAGTTGAAGAAATGTTTCGTTCCCCATCCAGAGGACTTCATTAGTCTACGGCCTGCCAGATCTGTCCCATAGGTAGCCTTCACTGCTGTTTCAAGCCAACCTCCTGTTGGAATCTCAAAAACAGGCTTTTATTTATTATTTATTAAACTTTATTTAACCAGGCAAATCCCATTTTAATACGTGCAGAACAATCAAGCATCATGTTTCATGTACAACAGTCAAATGTTTTAGGCCAGATGACCAACTTGCGACTCACAGAAACAACCTGAGGACAACCAAGGCCAAAGGGGTTCAGAAAAAGTTTTCTTCACTTAACTGGTCCAGATGACAGAATTTAACCTTTTTTGTTGTTGTAATCTATACCTGGATGATTGAACTTACAACCTTTTCCTGTTTCTGAGATTCCAACAGGAGGTTGGCTTGAAACACAGCAGTGAAGGCTACTTATGGGACAGATCTGGCAGGCCGTAGACTGAGGAAGTCCTCTGGATGGGGTACAAAACATTTCTTCACTTAAAGCTGCACTATGTAACTTTGTAGTGCAGTCTGTAACTTTTCTAACAATATATTTTTAACATATTTCTTCACTCTGTCACTATCTACTGACAGACTGATGTTAGACAAAGTAATCTCTGAAAAAAACTATAGTCCCCTCGCTTCTCTATCAGCATTTATGAAAACACTAAAAACACAGAGTGACCCGTCCTTAACCAGCCAATAAAAACAGAGCTTGAATTTGAATTTCAGCAGAGCCTCAGAGGGATCAGAATGCTTTGCCTGTTGAAAAATTTTCTAAGTTCTGCACTCTACAGAAAGTTACACATAGCACCTTTAAAGAAACATGTCCTGATGACACAATTTAACTTTTTTCTATTTTTTAAAATCTGCCTGGATTATTAAGTTTAACCTTATACTGTACTGACATCAACTTCAAATTGATCATTTTACACTAAAACATAGATTTTAATTGCATCTAAGATTGAAATGACAATTTCCCTTTGCAATCTGTTTAAAGCACATGTGATGCAACGTTCACAAGTTTTTTTCTTCTACGACTTAAAAAATAAATGTTTGCCAGAATTGCAACACTTTGATCATAAAATCTTCCAAAGACCTGTGCGAAAATATTCTCTCTAGCCTCTCTCACTATGTTGAATTTTTAGTTGGTTCTGGCTCTAAAAACATTATGTTGAACAGTATTCATGTCCTCAACGACCCGCTCCGAAGAAAATATTTATCCTCTGAGAATATCTGGACACCCCCCTCCCCCTACCCCTCCACCGACAACCCTTTACCCAACCGATCAGCCAAATGCCGCCAACTTCAGATAAACAGCTGCAGCTCAAGGTCACTCTGTCCCCTTGGGTCAAGAGAAGCATGCAAGCAGTCTGAGCCTGTGTGCACCTCCTGCACATCTGCTGTAACTCTGACAAACAGCACACACAGAGGCATTATTGTCTTGCACGCCATTGGTGTTAAAAATATTTCTTTGTCCCTGCTCGTCATACTAAAAGCAGTTGTGTGAAGATATTTTGGTCCGAACGTGCTGTCTGTTGTGACAGCTTAATGATTAAGCACACTTATCTAGAATATACAAAGTACAAGCTCAGACTCAATCTGTGAGTTCAGAACAGAGATAAACACAAAATACTGTTTTTCTTCCGGGACGTCGCAGAGTTGTGAGTACGTTTTAGTTCAGGTGAATAAAGGTGTGGCACAGATGGAGAGAGAGTTAGACAATTTATGTTTTCAAAGTGAAATCATCCACAGTAAAGAAAAAAAATGCTTCCATCGTTTCTTCTATTCAAAGTGTAAGAACAAAGGAAGTGCTTTTATAGGTGGTGTATGAATGTGGACGCGAAAGGAAACTTCTGTTTCATAAGAAGGCTCACATAGTTTACTCACTAGAATATTATGCAAGACAGGTGCTTTTCTGCTTGATTAAGTTAACCTGCGTAATATCGCTAAAATTAGAAACATCGTATCTAAAAATGATGTAGAAAAACTGGTTCATGCACTTGTCACGTCTAGACTGGACTATTACAATGGTTTGTTGTCTGGGTGTCCAAATACTTCTGTAAAACATCTTCAGTTGATCCAAAATTCTGCTGCCAGAGTTTTAATCAAAGTCAAAAGTCAAAGTCAACTTTATTGTCAGATCTGCAATATGTACTGTACAGGACATACACAGGACCGAAATTGCGTTTCTCTCAGTCCCTCGGTGCAACAGTAAACATCTAAACATTGAAACACTGAACATATAATAATAGACATAAGCATAAAATAGTAAAACTAACACTGTCCTGAGTTTTTGCATAGTGGTATAAGAGTATGAAAATTTACACCAACTCTAAAACTAAAACATTAAACATTCAATGAACATAAAATTTACACCAACTCTAAAGCTAAAACATTAAACATTTAATGAACATAATACTGTCCTGAGTTTTTTGCATACTAGTATAAAAAAAGAGTATAAAAAGTATAACTAAAATAAACTAAAGGTTTCTAGTATTGACATTTGCAAAGTGGCAAAGCAGCGTATGAGTTAATGTGCACAGTATATGTATGAGGTAGTAGTTGATGTCGTTATAGAGGCAGAAAGTGGCATATGCAGTAAGGCACATTGGGCATCCCTAAATAAGACCGTTCAGAGCACACTGTATATGTATCAGCAGTGCTGTCAAATTTACTTCCCCCTAAGACTAAATGGTACATGCTCTATTCAACCTCTGCTCGACTGCCTAGCTGACATCAGGGACTGGATGGCTTTAAATTTCTTAAGTTTCAATGAAAAGAAATCTGAAGTCATGTTGTTCCCTCCCAACGACACAATTACGAACCACTGCATCAACTTTTCTGCTCTAGCCCTGTCTGAAAAACAAAAAGTCACAAATCTGGGAGTGATAATGGACCCTTCCATGAAACTCAACAGCCATGTAAATATGATCGTTAAATCCTGTTTTTTCCAGCTGAGGCGACTGTCTAAGCTGAAGCCCATACAGTCTTCTTCTTCTTCTTCTTCTTTCGGCTTTTCCCTTTTCAGGGGTCGCCACAGCGAGTCATCCTCCTCCACCTCACTCTGTCCTCTGCATCCTCTGTCCTCACTCCAACTACCTCCATGTCCTCTCTAACTGCATCCATATATCTCCTCTTTGGTCTCCCTCTTTGTCTTTTTCCTGGCAGCTGCATTTCTAACATCCTTCTACCAATATACCCACTGTCCCTCCTCTGGACATGTCCAAACCATCTCAGTCTGGCCTCCCTAACTTTATCTCCCAGTTGTTTAACATGTGCTGTACCTCTGATGATCTCATTCCTGATCTTATCCATCCTTGTCACTCCTAAGGAGAACCTCAGCATCTTCATTTCTGCCACTTCCAGTTCTTTCTCCTGTCTTTTTGTCAATGCCACTGTCTCCAGACCATACAACATAGCTGGTCTCACCACTGTCTTGTAAACTTTTCCTTTGACCTTTGCTGACACCTTTTTGTCACAAATCACTCCTGAAACTTTTCTCCATCCACTCCATCCTGCCTGGACTCTCTTTTTCACCTCTTTACCACATTCCCCATTTTCCTGGACAGTGGACCCCAAGTACTTGAAGTCCTGCACCTTTGTGACCTCTGCTCCTTGTAGCCTCACTGTTCCACTGGCCTCCCTCTCATTCACACACATGTACTCTGTCTTACTACGACTGACTTTCATTCCTCTTCTTTCAAGAGCATACCTCCACCTCTCCAAGTTCTCTTCCACTTGTTCCCTGTTCTCACCACAGATCACAATGTCATCTGCAAACATCATAGTCCATGGGGATTCCTGCCTGACCTCATCTGTTAGTCGGTCCATCACCAGAGCAAACAAGAAGGGGCTCAGAGCCGATCCTTGATGCAATCCCACCTCCACCTTGAAGGTATCTGTCACACCCACAGCACATCTCACCACTGTCCTGCTGTCCTCATACATGTCCTGTACCAGTCTAACATACTTTTCTGCCACTCCAGATTTCCTCATGCAATACCACACCTCTTCTCTTGGTACCCTGTCATATGCTTTTTCTAAATCCACAAACACACAATGGAGTTCTTTCTGACCCTCTCTGTACTTCTCTATCAACATCCTCAAAGCAAAGATGGCATCTGTGGTGCTCTTTCTTGGCATGAAACCATACTGCTGCTCACAGATAGTTACATCTTGTCTAAGTCTTGCTTCCAAAACTCTCTCCCAAATCTTCATTGTGTGGCTCATCAACTTAATTCCCCTGTAGTTGCTACAACTCTGTACATCACCCTTGTTCTTAAAAATGGGAACCAGCACACTTCTTCTCCATTCCTCAGGCATTTTCTCACCCTCAAATATTCCATTAAATATTTGAGTCAAAAACCTCACTGCCATCTCTCCGAGACATTTCCAAACCTCCACTGGTATGTAGGGTTGGGCATCGTTTGAATTTAAGCGATTCCGGTTCCGATTCTTCGTTTCGATTCCGATTCTTTTCGATTCTCGATTCCGATTCTTTTTGTAGGCAGGGTTAAAAAAGACGGGGTTAAAAAAAGACATGTCAATTCAGTTCAGTTTATTTATAATGTATAGCTCCAAGTCACAACAGAAGTTGTCTCAGGGCACTGAACAGAAACAATCAAATGTAAAAATAATAAGTTAAGAGAAACTTTAATATAAAAATAATGGTAACACAATTTATCTGAGGAGACTACTTTGAGTTTAACTCCATGTTATAAAAAAGCTACAGTAGTTAGCCAGAGTTATTTCAGGACGAAATAATTTGAACTTCTGTTTGGATTTAATGCTATGAACTTTTTCCTTTTTGTTACATTTACTATGAATTTCTCACAGGGCAGATTAGAGCCAACATGGAGGACTCACCAACATATACAGTGTTATTATTATTATACATATAATATTGTCCAGTGTCTGATGCTGCAGTCATGTTACTGAGCTCCCACTGATGGGCTAACCTGGTTCCACCAGCAGCAGCAGGATCCTCAGACAGAACAGCTGGTGGGATGTCCTGGTATCTGCAGCCCTCTCTCCATTTGTTTCTTCATGGACATGGAGCTGTGACATTATGTTGTGCCTCTTCCTCAGCAAAACGCTCCTCCAGTGGAGACTTTCTGGACAGACTGCAGGAAGTTCCTAAACAAACAACAGGTTTATCAGTATTATCAGTAAAAAGAGATTATTAAATCATTTTTAAGACTGAGAATGTGTACAATTATTAGCTCTGTTGTTATTGCCTAACTAACCTATTCAATAATTCTTCAAACTGTGACATTCACTCATAATGGAATGAAAGAGAACATAAACAGAAATTATATAATACTGAAAACTAGAGACATTAAGACATTTTAAAAGACACAGAGAACTTTAAATGGATTAAGAATGTTAATAAGTGTTGGATTTGAGTGCAATGTAAGTGCAATCCATGGCAGGAGTTGAATCCACATCTGAAAAGGGATGCAAGCTTTTCACAACATATGCTGTTGTAACTGTTCTGTGTCTCTCTTCATTCAGTTGAGTTTACACTGATGTATTTACCTTGGACACTGGTGAACAGTGAAG
>JBBPBX010094557.1:0-13352 GCA_038048925.1 Garcialebias charrua
AGTTGCATTGTCCAATTATTGCCAATAAATTGGAAAAATCCATAAACATGTCGCACCGCCGTATAAGTCACATCTATTATGCGTCACCGCTGACGCGTCGCGTATGTTACGTGTCACCGTTGACAACCCGAAATGTGGGCCGGAGGTTTGCCCTGCTGCAAATGGCTGCCACAGGAGCTGCACTGAAGGACTTTAACAAGATTAACACGGTAAAAACAATTATTTGTTTGCTGAAAATTATAGCAAAGATGTGTCTTAGCTTAACCTTTCCTTAATAAATGCACGTAATTGTCAAATCAGCTGGATTTAAAAAGTAGTTTCGCTACGTGCACCCGCGCGGGTGGGACCGCTGCATTTTCTTTAAAATTTAGCAAGATAAACACTAAAAAATATATATTTGTTAGCTGACATTATAGCAAAAGTGTTTCTGAGCTTAACCGTTCCTTAATAAATTCACGTAATGGTCAGATCTGCTGGATTTAAATTGTTTCGCTTTGACGTCTTCCAAACGGTCGCGCACGCTGCGAAAATAAATTGTGAATAAATCGAATTTTAGCTCAAACATCTTTTACAGCTAACAGTTTGTAAATGTCCACCCAGTAATTACTTTCTGTAAGTTTAATGAAAATCTGCCGTGTGGTTCATGAGCTATTTTGCAAAATAGTACCAGTTACAACACGGAGCTAACCGCTAACAATCTACGGTGCTAAAACATCGAATTTTAGCTAAAAAAAATCTCCTGCAGCTAACAGTTTGTAAATGTCCACCCAGTAATTACTTTCTGTAAGTTTAATGAAAATCTGCCGTGTGGTTCATGAGCTATTTTGTAAAATAGTACCAGTTACAACACGGAGCTAACCGCTAAAAATCTACGATGCTAAAACATTGAATTTTAGCTAAAAAAAATCTCCTGCAGCTAACAGTTTGTAAATGTCCACCCAGTAATTACTTTCTGTAAGAGTGAGTCCGACCAGAGGAGGCTGCCGTCGGACACATGAGGTGGGAACGGTCGGTGGACCCTAGTGGACAAAAGTGGTATCGCACCCCTAGCGGTCGAAAGTGGTACTATACCTTTTTTTTTGCCAAAATGAAAAACTGTCACATCTCAGCCAAAAATTGGTCTAAAAATATGGGGGGGAAAATCCATAAATATGTCGCTTCACCCTATGAGTCGCAGGGCATGCAAATTAGGAAAAAAGGTGTGACTTATACGCCGGAAAATACGGCAATAATAATTTTCAAATGCATGTTTTCCAAATACCTTGCAGCTCAACAGCTTAAACTTGTGTTGAATTTTATGGTCCGTCTGTGTCTGCAGACAGATGTTGTTCTGTCGAGTGACTCTGGGAAAGTCATTTCTTCAGTTCAGTGCAATGAAAATGGCCCACGCCCCCCCTGGTCACCACTCAGTTATAGGAAGGCCCAGTGTCAATGGACTGGCCTACGCAGAGTACGTCATCTACAGAGGAGAGCAGGTCAGAGCTTTTTTATATGTAAAACTCACCAGGAGCTGTTTTCCTGTGTAGAGTTTCTTCTAGTATTTCAATCATTTAGGTATCACTAGTCAATATTTAGCTAGTTCGGGACATTAAGACTTTAAATTTTGCTATTTGTAACTTTTACAATTTTTACCTTTATTAGATTTTTTTTTCCAAAATGCATTGAGATTTTTTTATCCTTAAAAAACAGTGTGCTCTTTAAAATCTTCATTGGCATGTATGCTTTATTTTCAGTTTTTAGCTGGTATTTTTCAAGCATTAGCTTCTAGCTGGTGTTTTGTTAATTTTAGCTTTTAGCTACTTTTTCTAGTATTAGTTTTAAGTAGGGGTGCACAATATTGGATTTTTGACCGATATGTTAAAATTTATTTGGCCGATAACTGATACCAATACAGTACCGATATTTTTCCTGCTAGACCTACTTACAGAGACTACATAACTTTCTTTGCTGTAGAATTAAAATACATTATTCTGCATGGTTTTTGACAATTTAGCCTGCTAACAAATGCAGAGGAGGGCTAAAAATGATGTAACATTTCAACTTGGATTATGTTTAATGTCGAATAAATTCCTGACATTTGCTCTCTCTAACACAATGACAACACTCAATACAAATTTGTAAATTTTCAGAAATCTAACCTCAACCTGTTCACAAGTGACACATGATAAGTGCATAAGTAGAAGTGCATTAATAGATATACTTGACAGTTTCTAAAATAAAATAAAAACTTAAAACAGAAGCCTTTGATATCAGTGAGTTATTTTGATGGAATGGCCGTTGTCCGATATTTAACTTTATCGCTAATATCGGCTGATACTAATATCATGCCAATAATATCGTGCATCTCTAGTTTTAAGCTATTATTTTTCTAGTTTAAGCTTCCAGCTATTGTTTTGTTAGTGTTGGCCTTTGGGTACTGTTTTGTTAGTTTTGGCTTCTGTCTAACTTTTGTGTTGTTTTAGCTTTGTTGGCTTCTGTTCTGCTTGTTTTTGCTTTAAGCTACTGTTTTGATAGTTTTAGCTCCTGTTTTGCCAATTTTAGCTGATATTTTGATTGTTTTAACTTTGAGAACTCAGTTTTAAACTACTTTAACAAACTTCAGCATTGACCCTGCTTTTTCACAGAAAATTGTGATTTTTCTCATTTCTTTTTTCTTTTACTTTTACATCCAAAGCAACTAATTCCTGTTGCAGAAATCACATATTTTGTTTTACATTTCTGTGTTTTTGTTTATTTTATTTTATTTGTCCTCAGGCTTACCCGGAGTACCTGATCGCCTACCAAATTTTGAAGCCAGAGACTCAGGCTGCGCCTGCTGCCACTGCTGAGCAGAAATCCTAAAACTCAGTCACAGCTGGTTTTGAAGAGGACCATGATGGACAAAAAAGCGAATTTCTAAACCGACTAGAATCATGAAAATAAGAAGCATTTTAAACGACTGAGCTGAAATTAAGGTTCCAGGAGCCAAAGGTGAAGTGAAGAAATGATGAAACGGAAGGTCAGGAAGACATGAAGAGGTTTGGTACAGGTTCAGTCCTGAGCAGCAAACAGTCTAAATTCAAGGAGAAAATACAGGCTGTTCAGTCAGGGGCGGAGCTAGAATGCTTTGAAAGGGGCAACACAGGGGTGGCCAAGGTGTTTTTAAGGAGGGTTCTAAGAAACATCCCTTTCTGACAATTTTCATAACCAGCTGTGTGTGCATCTCTGTGTGTCTGTCACTCACTTAACATGATGACCTCAATTATTTGGATTTTATTTTATTTTTTTAGAAAATTTCAGCACACTGGAAATTTTATTTAGCATAAACGTTCACAATGTTATAAACTATGCGTCTTTACAAAAAAGTATACAAACCAAAAATTGCTTGTCAAATTTTGATTATCGAGTAGAAAATGTATCTTTATTCAAACTATCTCTTCATAGCAACATCAATTTGATCAGGTTTATACAGATTCGGGACAACATTATCCACCCCTACATTCCCTCGTCTAACTTCACCAGCATTTTGTAAAAATATTGTCATATTTATGACTGTGTACTCTGTAGTTACACAAATATAATTTTGCTTCCCCCCCAGTTTTTTGTATCTTTCTAAGACTAAAAAGGGAAAATGGTAAATGACCAATGTTAAGATAAGACATGGAGGTGCAGTGATGTAATCAGTCTATGTGAGTTCATCAGGCATAAAACTATTTATATTACATACAATATCTGACAACACATTATATTATAAAACAGTTATTTTATTGATGTCTTAAAAAACAGTCAAAAATGCACATTACTTAATTGTGCTTTACTTATTATTTTTTATTATTTATTATTTCTATTCTACAGTACAGTACAGGAAGGCCTTCGATGCATTGAGGCTGTAAATAAGCACTTTTTACACAAACTGAGTAACAGATTAGTTATAAGAGCTGGTCAAGATCCCCAATACAAATGATTACAGCTGTAGGAGCCTTCAGTTTGATGTTTAACTTTACCATACAAAGACAAATTGAGGAAAATGTCTGTTAGCAAAATATTTAATGAACCATTTCACTGTTTTTGTCATAACTCAGCTAATGTTGGACATATTGAGCTGAAATTTGGGTGGTGGTAGCCACAAGCAATCGCTATGACATTCTGAAGGCTAATCATGATTTCAAGTTGTTCATGCTAATTTTACAAAGAGCTATAATTCAGCTGATTTTACACATACAAAGCTAAATATTGGTATACTAGTAGCCGAAAACAGTCTTTATGCTCATCAAAAATTCAAGATGGCTGCCACAGCAAATTTCAAATGGCTGTAATTCAGCCATTTTAAGAAATACTGAGCTGAAATTTTGTGTGATCGTAGCTACGGTCCAAAACATGCTGAATGCTAGTCACAATTTCACTCTAACCGCTAATGCTAACTTTAGAAAAAGCTATAATTCTGCTACTTTTAGACAAAGTTGAAAGTTAACAGTCTGTACCAAATGTTAAATGCTATTCAAAAATTCAAGATGGCCACAAAAGCTAACTTAAAACGGCTGTAATTCAGCCATTATAAGACGTATTGAGTTTAAGTTTATTGTGGTTTAGCTTAGAATGATTCCAAGCACATGCCGATTCCTAATCCCCAAAGCTAACTGCTAATTCTAATTTTAAAAAACGAACGTAATTTAACCTTTTTTAAACATACAACGTTGAAAATTAATATAGTAACAGCCGAGAACAATCTAAAACTTGAATGCAAATGCCAAAATCCAAGATGGCCACCACAGCTAATTTCAACTGAGTATAACTCAGACTTTTTTTTTTTTCGCTACCGAGCTGAAACTTGTATTGGCAGCTGAGAGTGATCACTAATAGATTCTGATTGCAAATCACAAATAAAATGTTGAATATGGCCACCAAAGTTAAATTCAACTGGCTATAACTCAGCTATTATTAGATGTATTGAGAAATTTGATATGAAAAAACATTTAGTACAGTCATAAATTTAAAATGGTGGCCACGTGGCAGTCCCCATCAAAGTTTATCAAGGAACTTTACTAGATGCTCCATGCTTGTGCTAAGTTAGATTGGCCACTCGATGTCAGCAAATTTTCATTAACAGGTTCTTAAATCCTGAACAAGCACACAATTGTGTAAAGGGGTTAATGAGGGGGTCAGTTTAATACTGACCTCCTTTTTACCTTAATTTACTTATTCAGATTGAATAGTAATTTCACGGATTCTCTTCTTTTTCAGTTTATTCAGTATTTCTGTGATCTTTATGATGGATAAATAAACAGAGCCATTAAGTGACAATGGACACGTTAACTTAGTTTGATATGTCAAAGAGACACTATCATTTATTTAAAATAAATCAACTAAATTAACACCATTACACTTGATTGACATGATTTCACTTTCTTTCAATTCAAATACGTCAGCACACTTAAATTTAACACAACAGACATAAATATTAGATGTTAAGCATATTTAGTCTGTGGGCTCTTTAACTTAAAAATATAGTTTCCAGCTTAGGTTGAGAGGGAAAAGAAATAGGAGGAAAGATTTAAGAAGAAAATTATCCTGAGCATGAGACCAGAGTGACACTTTTCATCCGACTTCTGCTAAAATCCCAGGTACGTTTGTAAACCGCTCTTTACCTTTTGACGATGCGTCTGATAAAGATATTGCCAGCCTCCCAGGTGCACGGAGTCCTTCCGGCCCTCGTACGTCTGAACTGGTCGTTTACTTCCAACGTCTCCTCGGATCCGCGTCAGCCGTCAGAAACATGTGGCAGCTTCTGGCTGACTTCAAGACGAGATGTTTCTCAAAGGAAGTTCATTAAGAACTTTGGAGCTTTTGCTCGGGGAACTGGATGGAGACGTCCATCAGTTCTAGCTGACAAGTTAGTCTTTGGCTCTTGACCAAGCTTGACCAGCTGCAAGGCAGAGAGCTTTCAGGTCTCCGTCCATTCAAACTCTTTGTCCATTCAAAGACTGAAGCGTTTCCGCACAGTTAGAACTTAAAAGCAGGAACACAGAGAGGAGTTCACTTGCTTTATCAAACCCAAGGTTACAAGCCAGCAGCAGAGAGAAATGTTTAGGAAAAAAGACAGATAACGCTGGAGCCCTGCTCATCAGACTGTCTCTGAGTTTCTAAACAAAACCGTCCGGTCTCTGTGACCCGAAGGCTTCACCTTTAAACACAGCAGTGAAGACAGTAATTAACACATTTCAGAATAACACAGCATAAAAGCACATATCATGAAAATGAGAAAAGTTATTCTTGATTACATTAGAATAAAATCAAGATATAGAAATAGTCTCTTTTAGTGACTATATGTCCTCAGATTATAACTAATGGAATAATTGTGTTAAATGTCCTGCTTTACTGAGAGGTCAGTAAAGGTCATCACTGGACAGTTCAAAAGTACACAGGTGTCTTAAAAGTGGACAAGGTCATGTCCACTACATCTCCCCCCTTTTGGAAGCCATCGCCAGTCGTTGGGGATGGGGTCCAACACGAAAGGAAACCTTGAACTGTCTCTGATCTTGAAGTAATCCGGCGAGTGGAAAAGAAAAAATCAAAAATTATAATCCCATAAAGTTTTTGGAACTTCCATACTGTTCGTAGGTAATCCCATTGCGGTAAGCTTTTAATCCCTCGGAAAACTGAGTCTGTTAACTCTTGGAAAACAAAGTCTGTGATCCTTTGGAAAACAAAGTCTTATAATCCACAGCGGTAATCCCACAGCAGTAAATCCACAACGATTAGTTTTGTTGATTGATCAGCAACAATTGTTTTCATAATCAGCATGTAGAGGGGATCCCTCGATTGACGCAGAGGAGGCGATCCTTGGATGAAGGTTGAAGACCAAGCGTTGGAGCTGCAGGTCCCCACATCGAAGGTTGTTGGCTGGTTGGTCTCCAGTCAGTGCCACTCTGGTTCTATGTGTCATGCAATTATGTGGTTTTAGGTGGGCTTATGATTGGGATTTTACATTAGGCCCTACCTATATGCACCTGGTATGTAAGCTATCATGGTTTAGATCAGCTATAATTACCAATTAAGGGGTGGATCAATTCTGTAAATTAGATATAGGGATCTATACCTATAGAATTTTGGAGGGCTTCTGTAACGAAGGCCTCTAATTCCAAACTATTCCTCCATTCATTACTTAGTTTAGGTTAAACTAAAGTAGAAAAATGAAATATAGTTTGATCTAAATGTCTGTTGTCTTTTAGACGAACGACGTAGGATTTGGTGTACCTAATAAATTTTGAAGTCTATGGCGAGACTCATCAAAATGAATAGATAATCTAGAATAGAAACGATCGAATCGGTTCAATTTAGAAATCGTGAGGCCAGTGTAGTTTATGGTACCTTGAGTAGCTTTAAACTACATTGACTCTTCAACGGTTGAGATTTAACAAAACGAACTGCATGTTGGCATAGTTAGATCCATCTTATGCATTAATCAATGTTAATACAAAACCTTTTTTGGCTGGGAGTGTCCAGAACCACAACAATATCTCAAATAATGACAACAGTAATGACTAAACAACAAGGAAACAACGTTTCACTGCTTCGACACACTCTTGTCGTCAGATTCCAAAGTGCAACACACAAGAAAACAGGTCTCAACTTTATGACCGAGGTCAACTTAAATCTTGTGGATTTAAATGGTTGTTAAGATTAGTTTTTGTTGTGGGTGTTGGACTTAGCGTTTCTAAGTTCAAGTTGGACAATGCGACTTATAGGGTGGGAAATATGGTAGTTTAAACCTGATTAGTTTATTTACTAACTTGTGTTTGGACGACCTTATTATCCCATGAAGTCGGTGAGTTTGTGAGATCTTTGTCTTTTGTGGAGTCATTGAACGCCTTGTAAGGTTTGATCTGATTTCGATGTACCCATTTAGCAATTGGCTCTTTGCGGCCTTTGCTGATTTTGATCTCGTAGACGACTGAGGACACTTTGTCTGTTATCAGATGAGGTCCAGTCCACCTGGGCATTAGTTTGCGGGCGAGAGTTCCGGTCCCGGACTCTCCTTTCCCGGTTGCTGGGGCGAACGTATAGTACCAGACTCTGTCTCCCACTTGGAGTTCATTGTGAGAGGCCTTCTGGTCATAGTACGCCTTGCGTCCTTCAGCGGACCTTTCCAGGTTTTTCTGGGCGAAAGCAAAAGTGTTTCTGAGGTGTACATTCAAATCTTTCATGTATTGTTGTGTAGTGTAGGCTGTCGCCATGACGGCGTCGCCTGGTTGGTACAACAGGTGTAGAGGGAGAGTCATCTGTCGACCGGTCATCATCTCGAAGGGAGAGATGCCAGTTGATGTGTGTGGAGTGGCTCTTATGGCCATGAGGACCAGAGGGAGTTTCACATCCCAGTCCTTGTGGTTTGCAGCCACGTATTTCTTCAAAATACTCACCACAGTTCTGTTTGCTCTCTCAACTTGGCCTGAAGCCTGTGGGTGGTAGCCGACATGAAAGTTGGCCTTGACGCCTAGCGTCTTCCACAGTTCTTTCATCACTTCACCTGTGAAGTGTGTACCTTGGTCTGAGTTCACCCGAAGGGGAAGTCCAAACCTTGAGAATATATGATTCATTAACAACATAGCAGTTGTTTGTGCTGTGTCGTTAGGAGCTGGTAGGCATTCTACCCATTTGGTAAATGCACAGGTTACCGTGAGAAAATATTTATTTCCTCTAGAGCTCTTAGTGAGTGGTCCAACCCAGTCGATCTGGAGGTCAGACCATGGGAATGCAATGCCTCTGCTTTGCAGTGGTGCTCTGTGAAGTGGTCTGGTTGGCTGAAACTGGCCACAGACCACGCACCCTTCAATGTAGTCCTTGACATCCTTTTTCATTCCAGGCCAATAGGCAATTTGTTTTAATGCCGTCAGCGTGGCTTTATCTCCTTTGTGTCCTGCGGACGGGAGATCATGGGCATGAACTAACATCACCCCCCTTTGGTCATGGGGAACCACGAACACAGGTGAGGACGTTGGTCCATGAGCGAAAGTCAGGATGCCCTTGAGTAGTTTAAGCTGTTTGCGCAGCTGATAAAGGACTTTAAGGTCTGGATCGGAATCCAGTTCGTCTTTAGACGGAGTGTTCTTGTCCGGATCAGTCAGATACAGTATCATGGAGTTGATAGCAGGATCCGACTTCTGAAGTTGGATGATGTCAGGGTCAGTCAGTGCGGGTCGTACGGAGACTGCGTTGTCAGCAGGTTTGTCCGCGGCCTGTGCACGTGTGACTGCCATAACCTCAACAGCAGGTTGTGTTGACAGAGTCTTGATCAACCAGGAGGAGTCGAAGGACCATAGAGGACCTTCGTCGGCTCCCTCTTTGGCTAAGGAATCTGCAATGTCATTGTAGTGCTTGTCATTGCCTGGGACTCTAGAATGACCTGGAACTTTCTTCCAGTAGATCTGTAAGTCGTGTGATGTCACCAAGTGATCACATGCCATGAAAAGCTCTTTGTGTTTGACTACTTTTCTGTCGCTTGTTAGGAAACCGTTCTGTTTCCACACAGCGAGGTGACAAGCGAAACTCAAGCGAGCATAGTTAGAGTCAGTGCAGATGACTAGCGTCTTGATGGAGCGTGCTACTACCATCTGGAGAGCTATTAGGATTCCTGCAATCTCAGCGTACTGAGAAGTCTGAGAGCCTAATTTGTAGCTGAATGTAATCTGTTCCTGGTCTTGGAGGAGGACCCCTCCAACACCTGCCCTACAGATTTTGTCGCGGAGGAATGAAGATCCATCCACGTACAATGTTGTCATATCTTTGCAGATATTGTCATCAAAGAAGTGGTGGTTCGGGTCTTCAGTCACAGGGGTTTTTTCCTCAGCCAACGGCTGGGTTGCCGGTACATCTTGTGTACACTTTTGGCAGAGTGCCAAGTCCGTCCCCAGACGTGACTTCTTGTTTTGACCATAACGTATGTCTAGGTTAAAACTTTGAAGCGCCATGAGCCACGTTGCAACACGTGAGTTTGTCACCACACCATCTCTGATGCGTTGGCTGTTCAGGAATGTCACTGGCTGGTGTTGTGTTTCCACAATGATTTTCTGTCCACCAATGTAGCTGGAGAAATGTTTTACTGCCCACACTGTGGTCAGTAAAGCTTTCTCACAGTCTGAGAATCTCAACTCGGGGCCTGCCATCGTTTTGCTGGCATAGGCCACTACACGTTTGTCTCTGTCGTGTATTTGGTATAGACCTGCACTTATGCAATGAGCTGAGAAGCCCACTTCCAAGTAAAACTCTTTGTTGTAGTCTGGGTAGACTAAACATGGGGCTGACTTGATCCTGTTTATAAGAGCGTCCATAGCCTGCTGCTGTTTGTCAGTCCAGACAAATGGAACGTCTTTCTTAAGGAGTTCAGTCAGTGGCTTTGCAAGGTCTGCATAGTTCTCTATGAACTGGTTCGAGTAGTTACACACGCCAAGAAAACTTTGTAGTTCTTTGAGACTGGTGGGGACTTTGAGATTGTCAAGGCCTTGGGTGCGAGTCAGCTGTGGTTGTACTCCGTCTGGACCTACAAGTAGGCCAACGTAGTCCACCTTGGTTCTGCACCACTGGCACTTCGACAGTGATATTTTAGCACCAGCAGTTGTTAGCTGATTCAGAACGTGGTCGATCTCAGCCAAATGTGAGTCCAGTGTTGGCTGCCTCAAGAGGACATCGTCCACATAAATCAGTGTCCCACGCTCGTGGGCGTCTGGACATGCCTTGTTCAAGAAGATGTTGAACTCTGCAGGTGAATTAGCGTAGCCAAAGGGACACCTGTTAAAGGTGTATTGACGGCCACCAAAAGTGAAAGCTAGTTTGTATTGATCCTTGTCACGCACAGGAATGGTCCAAAAACCAGAGGCGATGTCAAGGGTCGAAAAGTACTTACCATTAGTGACCTTGGGCAACTCCTGTTGGAGCTGCGTCATAGGCCATCTGGATAAGGGAACTTGTTTGTTTAGCTTTCTGTAGTCTATAGTAAGTCTCCACTTACCATTAGGTTTTAACACCGGCCATAAAGGCGCAGAGTAAGTGCTGTTACAGTATCGGATGATACCTTTTCCTAACAGGTCAGCAATGATTTCCCTGATAGGTTGATGTGCTGCCAGAGGAATCTTGTATTGTCTGACAAATGCAGGTGGAGCATCAGGCGGGGTTGGAATGCTCACTGTGTGGAGCGTGGTCAACCCACAATCCATCGAGTCAGTTGAGAATGATTTTTCATATTTTAGCAGAACTTTGCGAAGTTTGTCCCTGTCTTCATCAGTTTCCAAGGCGTCGGCCTGAGCGACCACCTGGTCTATCTGTGAAGCAAATGAGAGCGGTTCTTGTTCTCTGGGGAGCTCCAGTGAGTCCCCTTCAGTGTCATAAAACCTGTCAACAGGTAGTGCACTGTAAGTTTGAGGGCCTAGACTTTCTCCTTGGTTGAAACCGAACCTGTGGACAATGTCCCGGTCGGACTCAGTGGGGGAGAAAAGAGCTATGGCCTGTGTTGGTTTTGTGAACAAGACTCGCCCCGAATGATGACTTGGGATCAAGTTTTCTGGGAGTCCTCCCAGAAATGGAATGCTTAGTTCAAAATCATGAAAATCAGTAGAGATCAACCATCCTAGCTGTGAGCGCTTTGGGATCAGTACCTCTTCTGTGCTCGTGTTACACACAGCGACAGTCGTGGTTCTGCCGTCGAGGGTCACTTGGCATGTGGCCTCCATGGACAGTCCTAAGTTGAAAAACATAGGAGATGGTTGAAAGCATGCCTGTTTTGTTCTAATAGCCTGTCCTTTCATGATGTGAATCATCACCGGCTTGTTCATAACCTGAGGTGGCACCACAGTGTTATGGCTGTTAGCAACCTGGCAGACCTCTGGAATGGTCTGTCCAGCCTTAAGGTTCTCTGTGGTTAACACAGGAGAGTCCTTCGTGGCTGTATCTAGTGACCACAGTGCATTGTTGTTGACGTCCACTCGGACACCTAATCTTACCAAAATGTCGGAGCCTATGTAGGTTGTATGTGGTAAGTTCGGGACCACGAGGAACGGGTGATCCAGTTCTCGTTGGTTCCAGATTAGTTTAAGGTCAATGATCCCTTTAGCAGTCATTACCTGTTTATCGTTGGGGTCTAACGGGAAGCGGAAAGCCTTTTTGTTCATTCCGAGACCCAACTGTTTCTTAACCAAGGTTCCAAAGAAAGCTTGGCTGATCGCTGATTTCTCCGTCCAAGGGGACAGAACAGCATCATCGGTGTGGGATCCTTGAATCTCAACACCTTTGACTACCTGTGGTAGGTAGTGTTCGGTGAGTGCCAACTGTTTCAGCTCGCAGAGGGGGCTCTCTTGTTGGACCTCTACTGCCTCACCTGTAGTTGGAGGTTCACCCACAGGGATTGTGCTCTCGTCTGAGCATTCCCTTTTGCCTTCCGCGGTACCTGCCGTTAGACGGTCAGTGTTACTCTGTGTAGGCATATCGATCGGCAGTGGTTGACTCACTCTGGTCCACATTGTCTGATCGCCATAATCTATAACCGCGTCGAAGCGGTTTATAAAGTCTTGGCCAACCAAAAATGGGCATGAGTCAACGGTGGACACGTATACCGGGTGGTATAGTGTCGTCTCACCAATCTGCATGTGAACCATTGCTATAGCTGTTAGGGTTGTACTCGTCTCCGAGAGACCCTGCAAAACTATAGCACATTCTCTGAGGGGTATTTCCCTGTCAACACCGCTAGCGGCCAGCCGCAGCTCTTCTAACAGTGTGGGTGACATAACGGATATGTCTGCCCCACCATCCAAGAGGGCCTCTTTTCTGAGGATCCCTTCCAACGTGATGGACAGGTAAGCCTTCTTAGCGGGCCCCTTTCTGATAATGTCACACAGGAACTCACCAGGTTGTCTCCGACGTTTATCACGCCTACCCCTGACTGTGTGACCTTCATTTATCAGTACTGTTAGTGCAGACACACATGGGTCTGACTGTTCAGTTCGTGGCGAGCCACTTTCAACGGTGAGTGAGCTTTCCCCCCCTTTTTCTGACGAGGGGTGCTCAGGCTCCGTAGCAATGAAGTCATGGTTACAGTCAACGTTCTGTTGACTGTCACATTCTGGACTGTCAACGATTCGACTGTCATTACCCTGATTGTCAGCATCCTGGCCACCAATGTCTTGGTGACTGCCAGCAACTGTGGCATTGTTGTTGTTAGAATGTTCAGAGTTACTATCAATGATAGTGCTACACATCACACCGGGTTTGTTCTCATTTTTAGTATTTTCCCACGTGTCGAACATCTGACGTATTTCCTCCTTGACTTCTGGGGACAGAGGGCTACGGCCTTTCCTCCGGGACTTCTGCGATTTTTTGTCTGTCTCGGA
>JBBPBX010094560.1:0-13352 GCA_038048925.1 Garcialebias charrua
GCCGCTCCGAGACACGTGCGAGATCGCGCGATAAATCAAGTGATAAATAAGTAAGTCAGAACAAAACAATTCATTCGGTGGAAGAAGGAGAACAACTGTAGAGAGACTGCTGCCTTGATCTTCTCTCGTAAATGAGCTACATGGTTTGAGCAACAGGAAGTGATGTTTACATTTCAGAATAAAATACTTTTTTATTTATTTATTTCTTGTATTGCGTTTGTAGGCGTAGTCATAGTCATAAATATAATAGTTTAGTCATAGAATAGTCATAAATGATAGTTTGACAGCATTTTTGTACAAATAAATCCGTATAAAGCTAGGATTAGTCCGCCCGTGGTGATTTTATTTTGTAAATACGGATGTTGTGCTCGTTCCTTTTCCTGTTGGTGCGACGTAATCTTCAAAAGTTGACTGCGGAGCAGCTCCGGTGTCCGGCAGAAATAGAAAAATTTCTAATTTTGACGGAGTGCCGTCCGCTCGCCGCAGCTCATCGCCGCCGTGTGGAGCCAGTGTAAATTCTGTCATTGATTATAAAGGGTGCGTATTTGCCGCGGAGGTCGGACCGGAGCGGGGCGGAGCCGGAACGCGTGCAGTGTAATGTAGGGGTAACCAGATGCCTGAGCCACCTCAACTGGCTCCTCTCGATGTGGAGAAGCAGCGGCTCTACTCCGAGTCTCCCGGATGACTGAGCTTCTCACCCTATCTCTAAGGGAGAGTCCAGACACCCTGCGGAGAAAACTCATTTCAGCCGCTTGTATCCGAGATCTTGTTCTTTCGGTCACAACCCAAAGCTCATGACCATAGATGAGGGTGGGAACGTAGATCGATCGGTAAATTGAGAGCTTTGCCTTTTGACTCAGCTCTCTCTTCACCACGACAGACCGGTACAGCGCCCGCTTCACTGCGGACGCTGCACCTATCCGCCTATCGATCTCACGCTCCAGTTTTCCCTCATTCGTGAACAAGATCCCGAGATACTTAAACTCCTCCACTTGGGGCAGGACCTCCTCCCCGACCCGGAGAGGGCATGCTACTAGGGATGTGCCGATCAGGTTTTTTGAAACCGATACCGATCACCTATGTGTGACGATCACCGATACCGATCACAATTACCGATTGCCTATATGTGAGCCGATCACATAAACCGATCACCGATCACCGATCAAATGGCTTACCTGTAATTTATGAGTGCTGCTTCTGGCTACAAGATCTGAAAACTTTTCAGATCTTGTAGCCAGAAGCAGCACTCATGTTATTTTCAGAACCATAAAATCACCATAATTCAGACAAAAACATATTTTTACTAATTTATTTCAGAGAACAAAGTAAATAAAAGTAATTATCAACTGCATTATCAAAGAAAAATGTTTACATTACTAACTTTCAATAAAAAAAAAAAAGGTATTTTATTGTTTTAAAAAAAAAACACATCTATTACTTCATATAAAAAACTAAAATACCCCATTTGCTACTTAAAGCTGCACTGTTGGCTGTTTTTACAAATGGCTTTATAAATACGTAAAGTATCATTATTATTATTTTTTTAAATAATTTCGTGCTTTTTTGAACAACTTCCTGCGGGAACCAGGTGGCGGTAATGCGCTTAATATGAGTTCGCCAACCGCCATTAAACTCTATAGAAGAAGAAGAAGAACCAGGAAATACCGCCTCCACACTCGGCAGTCGGCTTTTGGAGGACTGTTTCTCCCATAAGAGGATGCCTCATACGGATAAATTAACTGGAAACACTCCCTGAACTCTGTGAATGTCTCAGGACTGGAGCAGCAGCCGCGATCTCCGCCGAGCGCTCACACAGCACCGCGCGAGACCAGCAGCTCATGGTATGAGCTAAGGCTAACATGCTAAACCGGACCTGCAGCAGACAGCCGGCTTTGTGCGATCAGAGGTTCCTGGAGCTCGCCTCGATGTCGGACTGGAAGCAGAAGATATCGGGGGACACCCAGCTAACTTGGAATAACAAAGCCGACAGCCTTTTTGAAGCCGCAGCTAAACTGGACTGCCCGTAACTGCGCAGCGGAGCGGACTCGGTGGGGCTACTCGGTGGGGCTACATGCTAACAGGTGTTGCTTATGGCGGCGCTGGCAGACGGCTTTTGGTAAGTTATTAAAACGTATTAAAACATTTTAATGACGAATTAGGTTTGTTGTGTTGAAGGACTTCGTTGAAATTCCTCCACGAGGTACTTTTTCGTCGCACGTTTTGCAGTTAGCAAACTTCGCATCACAGGCTCTGTGATCGGTAATTGAAGGCAAAAGCCGATCACATCCGCTTTAATGATTATCGGTGCCGATTGATCGGTTACTGATCGATCGGCACATCCCTACATGCTACCCTTTTCCGGCTCAAGACCATGGCCTCAGATTTGGAGGAACTGATCCTCATCCCGGCCGCATCACACTCGGCTGCAAACCGCTCCAGTGAAAGTTGTAAATCACGAACTGATGAAGCCAGTAGGACCATATCATCTGCAAAAAACAGAGAAGCGATTCTAAGGTCACCAAAACGGATCCTCTCAACACCTTGGCTGCGCCTAGAAATTCTGTCCATAAAAGTTATGAACAGAATCGGTGACAAAGGGCAACCTTGGCGGAGTCCAACTCTCACCGGAAACGAGCCTGACTTACTACCGGCAATGCGGACCAAGCTCTGACACCGGTCGTACAGGGACCTAACAGCCCTTATCAAAGGGCCTGGTACCCCATACTCCCGGAGTACCCCCCACAGAACCCCCCGAGGGACGCGGTCGAATGCCTTCTCCAAGTCCACAAAGCACATGTAAACTGGTTGGGCAAACTCCCACGCACCCTCCAGGACCCTGTTGAGGGTGTAGAGCTGGTCCAGTGTTCCACGACCAGGACGAAAACCACACTGCTCCTCCTGAATCCGAGGTTCGACTATCCGACGGACCCTCCTCTCCAGAACCCCTGAATAGACCTTACCAGGGAGGCTTAAGAGTGTGATCCCTCTATAGTTGGAACACACCCTACGGTCCCCCTTTTTGAATAGGGGAACCACCACCCCAGTCTGCCAATCCAAGGGAACTGCCCCCGATGTCCACGCGATATTGCAGAGTCGCGTAAGCCAACACAACCCCACAACATCCAGAGCCCTAAGGAACTCAGGACGAATCTCATCCACCCCCGGAGCCTTGCCACCGCGGAGCTTTTTAACCACCTTGGCGACCTCAGCACCAGAGATTGGAGAGCCCGACCCAAAGTCCCCAGGCTCCGCTTCCTCAGTGGAAGACGTGCCAGTAGGATTGAGGAGGTCTTCGAAGTATTCCGCCCACCGACTCACAACATCCCGAGTTGAGGTCAGCAGCACGCCACCCCACCATAAATGGTGTTGGTCGCGTACCTCTTTCCCCCCCTGAGACGCCGGATGGTGGACCAGAATCGCCTCGAAGCCGTACGGAAGTCATTCTCCATGGCCTCTCCGAACTCCTCCCACGCCCGAGTTTTTGCCTCAGCAACCACCCGAGCCGCATGCCGCTTGGACTGCCGGTACCTATCAGCTGCTTCCGGGGTCCCACAAGCCAAAAAGGCCCAATAGGACTCCTTCTTCAGCCTGACAGCATCCCTCACTGCCGGTGTCCACCACCGGGTTCGAGGGTTGCCACCACGACAGGCACCAACAACCTTGCGGCCACAGCTCCGATAAGCTGCCTCGACAATAGAGGCGCGGAACACGGCCCACTCGGACTCCATGTCCCCCGCCTCCCTCGGAACGTGTTCAAAGCTCTCCCGGAGGTGGGAGTTAAAGCTCCGTCTTACGGGAGACTCTGCCAGACGTTCCCAGCAGACCCTCACAATACGTTTGGGTCTGCCAGGTCTGACCGGCATCCTCCCCCACCATCGGAGCCAACTCACCACCAGGTAGTGGTCAGTTGACAGCTCCGCCCCTCTCTTCACCCGAGTGTCCAAGACATGCGGCCGCAGATCAGATGAGACGACAACAAAGTCGATCATCGAACTGCGACCTAGGGTGTCCTGGTGCCAAGAGCACATATGGACACCCTTATGCTTAAACATGGTGTTCGTTATGGACAATCCATGACGAGCACAGAAGTCCAATAACAGAACACCACTCTGGTTCAGATCAGGGGGGCCGTTCCTCCCAACCACACCCCTCCAGGTCTCACTGTCATTGCCCACGTGAGCGTTGAAGTCCCCCAGTAGAACAAGGGAGTCCCCAGGAGGCGCACTCTCCAATACCCCCTCCAAGGACTCCAAAAAGGGTGGGTAGTCTGAGCTGCCGTTTGGTGCATAGGCACAAACAACAGTCAGAGCCCGTCCCCCCACACGTAGGCGAAGGGAGGCTACCCTCTCGTTCACCGGGGTGAACCCCAACGTACAGGCACCAAGATGGGGGGCAACCAGTATGCCCACTCCTGCTCGGCGCCTCTCACCAGGGGCAACTCCAGAGTGGAAGAGTGTCCAACCCCTCTCAAGGAAACTGGTTCCAGAGCCAGAGCCATGCGTTGAGGTGAGTCCGACTATTTCTAGTCGGAAACTCTCAACCTCACACACTAGCTCAGGCTCCTTCCCCACCAGAGAGGTGACATTCCATGTCCCAATGGCCAGCTTCTGTAGCCGAGGATCAGACCGCCAGGGTCCCCGCCCTCGGCCACCACCCATCTCACATTGCACCCGACCCCTTTGGCCCCTCCCACAGGTGGTGAGCCCATGGGAAGGGGGACCCACGTCTCCTCTTCGGGCTGTGCCCGGCCGGGCTCCATGGGTAAAAGCCCGGCCACCAGGCGCTCGCCAGCGTGCCCCACCTCCGGGCCTGGCTCCAGAGTGGGGCCCCGGTGACCCGCGTCCGGGCGAGGGAAAACTTAGTCCATTTATTTCACTCATCATAGGGGTTTTTGGGCTGCACTTTGTCTGGTCCCTCACCTAGGACCTGTCTGCCTTGGGTGACCCTACTAGGGACATGAAGCCCCTGATAGCATAGCTCCTAGGATCATTGGGACACTCAAACCCCTCCACCACGGTAAGGTGGCAGCCCAGGGAGGGGCTTATATAAGTACAAAATTGTTTACATAAATTTTTTTATTTTATTTGGTGTGCGTGGCTTATTTTTAGGTGCGTTCTATAGAGCGGTAATTACGGTAGGTTAAATGACATTAAACTGTGTTAAAAGAGTTATTTTAAGAATGTATAATGATGAAACCTAATTTCTTAAAGAAACCCCAGCTGACAGAGTGTTAACTATTGAAACAGAAATAACTACCTGAGGGTTGCTTTGTAAACTCTTCGGAAAGCTGCATTCCAAGAGTAGACCCAGAATAGTGATGTTGGAGGAATCTTCCTGCAGGAGCAAAAAAACAACAAGTTAGTAGCCTTTTCGCTTTAGTTCTTTTGTGGTACATGTAAAATCTGGTGTTTATAGTACACTATACCGTATTTAGTTGTTCAAAAGGGCAACTTCTGAAGATCTCATCACTCAATCATAAGTGGAACTCAAAAGGTTATTTTGCTAGAGTTATTTTACAAAAACCTAGAATGTTAAAACTACCTTTCACATGTTCACAACAAAAAATACAATAAGGCTCTAAATATTGGTACGTTAAAGCTCTAGCAAGGTTAGGACTTCGTCAGTAACTCAGATTTAGCTTAATGCCATGCAGTTGTTTGCCAATTGTGGTCATACTTCCTACATGTAACCGGTACACGTAGGTTTGAGCACATTACACCTGTTCTCTCCTCCCTGCACTGGCTCCCCGTACGAACTAGAGTCGACTTTAAAATCCTGTTGTTGACCTACAAATGCCTAAATGGCCTCGCTCCCCTCTACCTCTCCGAGCTGCTGGAACCATATGTTCCACCGCGGGCCCTGAGATCATCTGATCAGATGCTCTTGGCGGTCCCAAAAACTCGACTGAAGCTCCGTGGAGACCGAGCATTTTCAGTCACCGGCCCCAAACTCTGGAACAACCTGCCCCTCAACATTAGACAGGCCTCCTCCCTTCACATGTTCAAATCCCTGCTAAAAACTCATCTGTTCTCTCTGGTGTTTCATACTGTGTGAGCTGACCTAGTGTACTGTATATATATATATATATATTTTTTTTTTTACTGTGCTTTTTTACTGTGTTTTTCATTTTAATATTGTTCTTATACATTTTTATTTACTTTTACTGCTATTAATATCATGATTGTTACTAGTGATGTGTGTTACGGTTTCTGTAAATTTTTAAACCTCTTTTATGTTGTGTGTGTGAAGCACCTTGATAACAGTTTATCTGTTTTAACTGTGCTATAGAAATAAAATTGACTTGACTTGACTACATAAAAGGCTACTTTTAATGTTAGCACTTGTTTAAACTTACCGTATACAGATGATGCTGGTCGCAACACTAAGTTTCTCAGTTGGTTTAATTGTGATTGGACTTCCAAGGTTACTTCAGTTATTATTAAATGTTTTAGCTTTGTTGAAAAGTGGCAGAACTTTGGAATTTCACCAGAATAATAATTGGGACACTCCCAATGACACCATTCATGATTTGCAACAACAACCAATCTTAAAACCCTGGGAAATAATTTTATGTTACCCTGACAGCTTGTCAAATAAACCAAAGTCAATACATCTTGTCAACAAGTGAACTACACAGTGAAAGACAAAAGTTTCATTTGAACATCTCGTGTCATTTTTAAGGACAAGCTCCGAGCCACAGCCATTATTTTTATTGCTTTTAAGATTTGTTTGGTGGCTCGAGGAAAAAATAAATAAAATAGAAAAATGCACAAAGTGTTCCAGTTAGGATACAGGCCTCAGTCCATGGGAAACCTGTTAAATAAGCTGAACTATGTGGTCTCTTCAAACAAAGTACACAGAGTATAATAGAGAACATGAAAATAACAAGTAATCACTGAGGTTTTTGCATTGGTTTAAGCACCTGTATACTTTGTACATTGTACTGTGAAGGAATGAGACTACAACCTGGTGTGATAAACTATTTCAGCTAACTAAGTCAAGTTGCATGTTTTTACCACAATTTTATTCCCTTTTATTTTTCTAATTTTTACTGTGTACAGTAGTCCCTCGTTTATCATGGGAGATCCGTACCTTGAAGCCCTGTGATAAGCAAAAAAAACCCCACTAAGTAAGGATAGTACAAGTAGTAGTTCATTTTAGTATACCGGTATATATACAGTATATACACAGGTGGTCCATGACTTACGACGTCCTCGACTTACGACGTTCCGGACTTACAAACTCGCTTACCAACAGTACTGTTGTACAGTAAATACAGCACTGGTATGTGTTTTTAGATGAAAGTGTGTTAGCTAATCGTTTGTAAATAAAGTTCTGTGCATGTTTATGAACCAGTATGTACGCTTGTTCAGTCTCATGTTGATAAACGGGTGTGCAGCGCAGTGTTAGCATACATTTTCCGACTTACGACCAAAAATCCGGACGTACGAACGCCACGTGTAACGCGTCCCGACTTACGAATTTTCGAGTTACGAACGGTGCGTGGGAACGGAACTTGTTCGTAAGTCGGGGACCACCTGTATACATACATACATGCATGCATACATACATACATACATACATCACACATATATTATTATATATATTTATTTATTAAGGCGTTTTAAATCCCTCCCACACTCTTGTAATATCCTAAAACAATGTTTCTAAATGCTCTAAAAGAGCAGAAAGTCATGATTTCAGCTCTCTGACTCTGCTGCTCCCAGCCACCTGCAAGCGTTATTGGCCACGCCCACTTCTTCGCTCTGCACGGAGATCAGTGTGATCAGCTGCAGGAGGAAGCTTATCCTGCAGTGTGGGCTGCACAGACAGAGGTGCTAAATTATTTAAAATAATGTATTTGAAATAAAAAAATCCATGCCAATTGTGCGGCTCATCCATCAATCAGCTAATTGTGTGTCATGTCCAATCGTATTTTGAAAATCTGCGATAGAGCGAGTACGCAAAAAAACGAACCGCGAAGTAGCGAGGGACTACTGTACTATGAGAAATTGACACACTGAAATACATTTATTTTGCAATAATTCTAAGTATTTTATCTAGTTTGAGCAGTATAAAAACTACAGATAAGTTTTTATCAATTCAACAAAAGTGCCCTAAAACTTATTTTTGTATGCAATGTTATGAGACTGTTCTGAATTAAAAGAAGAAACTTTAGTATTCAAATATTTGTATCTTTTTGTGAAAATCTACATGGCAAAAAAAAAAAGAAGTTAAATCAAAAATGCAAAAACTGACATAAATCTGTATTAGACAAAGACAGTTACCGGTATTTGGAAACTATATTTTGAAACAGTGCTGCTGAGATCAAAATAAATGTTAGCAAGTAATAGAGTGATACTGATTTTGAGAGCTGATGTCTCACAACCAAGCTGACATTTTGCAACTCCCACCCAACTTCCTGTTTTGGAGGTGAGAACGACTCACAGATGCTTCTCTACACACTTTCACTACATTTGTTGTCTCTAAACTAGTCATGGGTTAGTCATTGGATTTTGTTTTGCATTACTGTAAAATGTTTGTAGATGAAACGTTAAACATTTTAACACTGAACACTGTGGTTGCAGAATCAAACAGACATTTCTAGTTTCATGCTAACATCTGCAGGCATCCAATAATTCAATGACAGTGAAAAGCACTTGTGTGTGTGTATGTGTGCTTAGCTTTGTTTATCTGGGCATGCAGGAAAAAGGAAATCAGCTGTGCTATTCACAATTGTGCATGGTCGTCACAAATAATTACACAAACATTTAAATACACACCTGAGTTTGGGTCAGCTTAATGCTCTGGATGTGAGGAACTATTAGAAGACCATCCTTTCTATGAGATTTTAATGACGCTTGATGCCTTCCCACACCAAAAACCTGACAAAGATACAAGTTACATATGAAAAGAGTTTCAACTACCGCTAGTTTATGCATTATAAATATTCAATGAGCAAAGAACTAGTGTAATTTAGTTGCGTTAAACATAACTTTTGCAACGGTAACTGAGATTACAGCTCAAATTGGAGCCAAATGTTTGACTTTTTATGTCTTTAAAAGAGGTGAAGAAAGCTGAGGTTTTGCGAGCGAGTCAGAGGACTTCTGTTTTGATACGAGACCAAATGAAACACCAGATTATACAACACATTCAAATAGGGTATGATTCGTGAAATTGTCATACTTTTCTGACTATGTCACATTTTTTGTATAAATTAGCAATTCCTGCAATTTATAGTCCGAAGCGACTCATTTATATAATACAGTATTTGATCCAGTTTTGTTGTACAGCACAAATTTTACTATTAAAAACATCTCAAGAAATGACAAGTTTAAGCCCAATTCCATACAGGCCAGTTCAATTCAAATCAAAATTATTCACTATGCTTCTGTTTGTATACAGACTATTAGTAAAAGTAGCCAAATTAAGAAAATCAACTTTAAACATTAATACATTAAATATCTAAATGCACTTTCCAATCTTGAACATGCAGCAAACATTTTTAGTGTCATAAACTATACTCAAGATGAAAATTGAAAGCCGTACACAATACATTTTAATTTAAAATGTCATATTGATGCTGTAATATATGAGCTAACGAGGCTTAGACACAGCTTAGGTGGAAGAATCACCAAAGAGAGTGAAACAATATTAAATAATTAGGAACAAGTGCTCCAGTGTAAATGCTGAGCATTCAGCAGTTGGAAGTGTGACTTACAGTACTAATTAGTTTTAATCAAACAAATTCCTAATAGAAAAAAAAATAAATAAATTGAGTAGCCTATGTGGGATGAAACAACAACGCACCAGCAGTCAGGTTAAATGTGTTTGTAATCTACAAATGACAAGAAAGCAATCTAAACTTGTAAAACTTGATGGGAGTCATTTGCTCTGTTAACCAGTAGTAAAACTGACAAGAAGCAAAAAGGCCTATACAACGTTTAAAAAGAAGCACAGCAGACAGAGGATATTATTAATATACACCGACCTGGTATGAGAGCAGCCCATGGGCTGATGTGTTTATAAATAATGTGTTTTCTACACTGCCCTCCTCGGATGGGAGGAAAATTAGTTTAAAAGATGCCTTCCCTTTTGGTGGGATAACCTAAGACAGAACAACAGAAAAACAGTTTAAAGCATGTTATTTTAACAGGATGCACAGATAACTGGAACAAAGATAATGTTCAACGTCAATACGTGCAAACTTACTCTCCTATGAAAGGAAGGTACGTAAAAATGCCTGCTGGATGTAAACATGGACAGCAGGGTCACAGGAACTTCTTGACTGGGGTTGTGTATGTTTATGGTTTCAGCTCCTGGTAACCCCAGTGGCCTGCGGAGAGGTGAAATAGCCCATTTAATAGAACATTGCACAGAACTTCCATCTAAGGAACAACACAGATGGACAAATTAAAAAAGGTATGCTTTATTTGACCAGCATAATTTTTTTCCTCAACATCTATCTGTCATTATTTATAGACTTCCTCTTTGCTGCATGACAGTGTTGCTTTAAAACTAGCATTTAGGTTTCATCAATCACATTTGTTAGTGAGGAATGTGGTGAATGCATTTAATTTTTAATAAGCATTTGAGCAAATCAAAAGTAAAAATAAAAACATGTTGAGGTAGTAACTAAATAATACATATGACAAATTAAGAGTCGTTTTCTGTCACTGCAACAGCAACACGGTGAAGCAACAAGTTATTTGCATTCACTAGATGAGTAACAATATAAGCTGTGTCACTTTAATCTGTAAAGGCCATGTGTCTCTGGATTAAAACCGCATGCACAAATAGGGACATAAGGAAAGTTGTTAACATGTATCGCATAAGATCAGTCCAAACATTCTCTGTCTTGGTTGGTTCTTTTTTGCTGGAATACAATACAATAGCATTATCTCACTCATCTGTCAATAAACAAAAATATTTTAAGCTACCAATAAATACTTAATAAATTCAAAATGTGATTAGCTTTCCAAATAAATTTATATTTCTCTTTATGGTCTTCCATTGAAAAGGTTTTTGTTTCAACCATATCTGTGGATAATTTAAAGTCGAAGTAATTTTGACGAGAATTTTGTGCACAATCTAATGGTGCATCGGTCATCATTTAGATGGCTGGGATGCAACAACAAATCCACAGGGATGGAATAAAATAATAATAATTCTGTGCTACATGTGCTAGAGAAAAAAGTTTGTATCAATGTTTTATACTAGAAGTACAATTATAAAGCTGAGACTTCTTGTTCACTTTTGAACGTCGATGCTGGAAAGCACATATTTTTAAGGTCTAAAAATTTTTTTTCTTTTTTTAAAAAAAAATCTGAGTAAAAAACAACAATGGAAGCTGTTTTGTGACACAACCATTTGGGGAAATAATTGAAATGTTTATGCCAATATCGTTGTTTTCTCATTGTGTCACAAGCTCAAGTGGTTTGCAGCTATGAGTTGTGACATGCTTTGAGTAAAATAGTGAACAACAGGACTGAAAAAAAGAACCTGCTTTCAAAATATAAGAAAGCACAGACAGAAGGCTTACCAGTAACCCAAGTACAGTACTTACTGAACACATTACAATGTTTTTTAAACAACTCCAACAGCTCATAGCTCAGTTGGGGTAAGATAAATATTTAGCATACGTGAGAGTGGGATGTGAAAGCCTAAAATATATTTAAAGGCAGGGATTGCTTTTGCAAAGCAATCTTTTTTTTAAGTGGGTTAGGGTTATTTGACAAACCCATTATCCGAATATTTAATATACCGTATTTTCCGGTCTATAAGTCTCACCTTTCTATAAGTCGCATTGTCCAATTATTGGCAATACATTGGAAAAATCCATAAACATGTCGCACCTCTCTATTAGTCGCAGGGCATGCAAATTAGGCAAAAAGGTGCGACTTATAGACCGGAAAATACGGTATACGTTATATTTAAACTGGGCAAACAACATCCTGCTAACATATTTAATTTTAAATACCGTAATTTCTGGTCTATAAGCGGCTACCTTTTTCCCACACACTTTGCATCTGCAGCTAGTTCATGAAAGTTTTTTTTTGATGGGATAATGAGCATCCTGCCGCCAAAAAAAAATGCATTAAGCTTCATCACACCCCGGCGCTCAAATAGCTGCCCTATAAACGTCTCTCTTGGGGTGGGTCCTCGTGACTCAATGAGACTACCTGTATAAATAAAAGGTAAAAAATAAATAAAAATCTGACCAATAAACTTACTGAACTGGTCACAGTCGAACCAATGAAACGGGGAGGAGGAGGAGAGAACAGGAAAAGGGGGGATTCCCCCCTTCCCATGTGCAGAGCATGTGAGGTGGGACTAACCCTAACCCTCACTGTATGTATGTGTTACTGGTACGCATTTAATTAAAAGTTTTTAAAAATCTTTCTATGTAAATATCTCATGTTACAACATGAACACTTGTGGCTTATAGATAAGCGCAACTTATATATGTACAAAATTGTTTAGTTTTTTAAATTTAAATTGAGTGTGTGTGGCTTATATTCGGGTGTGCTCTATAGTCCAAAAATTACGTTACATCACATTTTGATTCCAACTAGCCAGAATTTCTAAATACTGAAAACTGATAGAAGCAATAGTTTTCATGCTTCCTGAAGATGTTCACACAATTTTTCTTTAGGTATGAACAACTTTTCTTTATTTACTTTTAAAATTCTGACCTTTGAGACTTTCAAGCTTCTAAACACAAGGGATGAACTAGGGATGCACCGATACCAGATTTTTGAAAACCGAGTACAAGTACAAGTACTTACATTAAAGTACTTGCCGATACCAAGTACCGATACAAGCACTAATTGATGTTTTTAAAAATCATTCTAATTAACTTAAACTGTTTATTTTCATTAGACACTTCAAACATAAATAAACAAAGTACATTACTATTGGTAATCTGTAAAGTATGTCCAAACTTGTACAAAAAAATAAAATGTTTTACATTTGAACTCTTACATAATCAATGAAATGAAATGAAACTGGTATCGGGTCCTGTAGTATCGGAGCCCTTTTATGAGTACGAGTACGAGTAAACGCACATGGTATCGGACCGATACCCGATACTGGTATCGGTATCGTGCATCCCTAGGATGAACTACTGTAGTGTTGTCTTTATACATACCAGTCAAGTGAAGGACACATTTTAAATCACTCGAGGCTTCTTACAAAAACATATCTATTCAAACTTTATTAGTTGCATCTACAAAAAGACAACAAATACTATAGTTTTGCAAGCATATGAGGTTTTTTTTCACCAGTAGAGTTATTATTTTTTAAGACCATATTTTTCTCTGCCTGCAGACCCATCTACACAACTTACCTTG